>VYXD01001455.1:17506-160770 GCA_013397195.1 Hylia prasina
TTTTTAACCAGCGTGGTGTGTGCATGTGTGTTCTTGTGATAAAGCTGTGAAGTTTCTGGCTGCCCTTTTCTGGCTTCTGTTGTTTTCTAGGGGCTCAGTGGGATAGATAGTTTGTGCTGTGACAGGACATGCCAACAAATTGCATCACTTCTGCCTCGGTGGCCGAGGACAATGACATGCCATATGCCCATGGCAAGAAATGAATGGGGCTCATTTACACTGGCACTGGGTGCCTTCAGCCCTGTCAGTCTTCAGAGGCTATCCATGGCAAATTGGAAAGTAGCACTGGAGTAGCAGCAGCATGAAGAGATGCAGCCTGAAAAGCTCCCGGCATTCATAACTTTATGAACATGCAGCTTTGAAAGGCAAAAAATATCCATGTGACACCCTGGATGCTCTTATCCCATCCCTTTGCAATTTAACCTTTTGTTTTCAGAAAGAAATAGAATCACCAGTCCTTCCCGCCTGGGTGTTTTTCACATGCCACTAAAAAGTAGAAAATTAAAAAAATCTTTGAATAAATTCCAGCTGCAAGAAGAAAACAAAAACACAGTGGGTGTCATGCTTCACGCATTCAAAACAGTTTCTCTGCTCAAACAGACTGCCGCAAAGATTTGCCCCAAAGTTGACCCCGTTGCCTCCAGTTTGCACTCCAGCAACAACAAAACTCATATTTGGCCTCTGACCTTCTTGGCAGCACATCATTTGTTTCCATGTATTGAAGCAAAGGATGATGGGCGATGATTAAAGAGCAATAGGTCTGCTGGCCTGAGACACTAATGAGGATGAAATGAGAAGGTCAGCGATCATCCTCACATGGCAAACTAGGACATGGAGCTAATCTGTTGTTAATTGTCCTTTACATTTGTTTTAAGGACAGTGGCAAGGATAGGTGGCAGTCATATGTCTCCCTACTTTATAATCTCTGTAATTAGCATGAGAAATAGAGCTAGGCTTGCCTGGAGAAGCCTGAAATATGCTTTGCAAGTGGAGTTTATTTTATATTTNTTTGCTGCTTATACAAATCCAGAGTTGGCCGGAAGTGACTGACTGGAAAGTGCGGAGACAGAAATCCCTCCTGTCCGTTTCATACAGGTGACAGTTTATAAGATGTGCAGTATACAGTTCCTTCTCCTGTTCTTCCCACTGGTAGATTTCTTCTTAAATTTTCTGGCGATACTGGTAGGCTGCTTGGATTTCTGTGCATCTTCTCTTCTTCACCTCTCATGAGCTAGCTGGCCCAGTACTGTTTATCCCAAAGGTATCTAGCTCTGAAGCAGGAGCATCTAGTCTTCCTGCACAGTGTGTCCTGTAACTTGTCTGCCCCATTGCCCTCTGCTGACATGAAAATGAGAAAGCCGAGGAGAATACCCTGCTTCCTGAACCCACCACCACTCATGCACAAGCCTCTCTTGTAAAATCTCAGCAGCCGCAAGTTAACCGGGATTACCTAATTAAATAAGGTATTGCTGATTTCAGAACAAATATGTCTTCAAGCTGTTCGTATTTTTCACAAAACTGGCACTATAAGATGTTGGATAGAAACATTTTTTCATTACAAATCTATTTGGTACATTCCACTGAAAAAGGGAAGCTAGTGGTTTCTGTCTCCTGTTTTGGTGCTTCTTTCAGAGGAAGAAGAGAAGCTCTAAAGTACAGGTTTTACATTTCTTGATTCTCAGTATACAATTCCTCCTCCACTTCATTAGCTGCTAACTGCTCCTGATACACAACAGCCCTATGTGTTATAACTTGTTTTGTCAGCTCTGCTGAGAGAACGTGAATTCCCACTTTCAAGGTGGTGTCGTTTTGGTAGAATTCCTAATTTTTATTTTTTGGCCATAAACTCCCCTTGCATGACTAATGGTTGTGTTCAGCCTCTCAGAGGGAAACAAATCTGCTAGCCAAATGGCAATCAGCTGGTGAACTAAAGCCTGAGAGCTTTAAAGTATTTGTCTAGTGAAGAGTTTACTGCAGTGCTAATCATAACACACTCATTAATTACTCATTTGGATTAAGCAGAAGGGTCAGAGGAGCCATCTTGACAATCCAGGCCTATCAGTGCCCTTTTCCTGCCAATTAGGACAGAGAGAATTTCAATGGCTGCAGCCTCTGCTTTTACACCTCCAGCACCGCCTACCTTTGCCCTTTATCCTGCATAGTGCATTAGCCATGACAGCCAGCACATGGGCTTCAGTCTCAACACGGCACCTTGTTAGGTATGAGCAAAAAATGGATTACAAGCTAGGAAAGAATCTGGGCTAGGAATCAGGGAAATGCTCATCTTCACCTCCATCTCTGAGGCTTCTGAAAGGGAGTCTTGGAAGTGGATCTGTTTTTTGGTCAGCCTTTGGGACAATGAAAATGGTCATTGTAGTGATGTGATTTGTGGTCGTCAATGCTAAACAAAAGCAGAATCCCAGATGAAAGGAGATGAACAGCTGTTCTGCTGCTATAGCCCACATGGGACAGGAAGGGCTGAAATGAGGGATTTTGTGTCGGCCGTTTAGGTGTGTGAGTTGCAAAGTGAAGGGCATACATATCCTTGCCCTTTCCAAATGAAAAAGTCCATGACACATTTCAGTCTTGTAGTCTATCACAAAAGTTTGTGTTCCAGCACCTTTTACAGCCCATTATCAGGAAGCTCAGCTCTCAGCTCTGTCTGGCATTTCCAGAGTCACTCTACTGTTTGCAACAGAATTATCCTGGTTTACTGCCAGTGCAACTGTTCTTTTTTTCACATAAACTCTTCCTTATAATCAAAATTTTAAGATCTGCTCATAGTCTGGATGAGTTCACATTATTAGGAGAAAATAACTGCAATTTTAGGGATTCCTGATCCACCCCTTCTGCACTCCTACAATACACTACACAGAACATTCCATGTTATTCAGAAAAATCTGTTTTCTTGTTGAAATAATACATTCTCAAGTGATCACAATACTTTTTTTTTTTAAATGTACGCAAGATTAATTAATCACCTCTGCATGCTGTCATGCTTTTCCCTCATATTTTCCAAACCTTGAACCCACAGGGATTTTAGTTTTTAAAAGCCCACTTCATTTTTTTTTGTTATGCTTCAACAACTCAGTCACCTGAAATATCCAAACAAATTAATCCCAGGGTTAAACACCAGGGCAACTGGCCTGAAGGCATATCTTGTAAGGAATTCCTTGGCTTCAGAATTTTTGCCCCTTAGTTTCTTCTTTTTGCCTCACCAAAGGCTAAGTGTTTTAAAATAAATTTTCCCCTCAGAAGGGAAGATAACTGTGATAAAACCACAGCATAAATACAGAAGTTAAGTTCATTTGGGGAGGGCTCCAAGACTGCTGGATTACCTTACCTTTCATGAGGACTGGTGAAGCTTTGGAAATGCACAAAGATGACAGAGTAACTGTTGCTAGTTTAAAATAAAACTTTGATTATGAGCTTCAATTACCTCCTTCTTGGACACAAATAAAACCACAGTTAAAAAGCTGAAAAGCCAGATCACTTTGTTTTAGAAGCAAATATACTACCAGAAAGTTCTTGCAGTATTGACCGGGCATTTGTTAAATACACACATACAGTTCCTTGAGGTGTTTGCAGCAGAACTGTGTTGATGCCTCTTTCTGCAATGAAAAAGGTGTCAAAAATACTTACAGGACTCAGCTAATATTTGAATATTTTTTATTAAACCAGTGAGCAAATATTTTGAAAAGCCACCAATTCAAAAACTGCAACCAGTAAATAAATCTATTATGCAAAATAATAACCTTCCTGTAAATTTTCCAAATAAAAAGGGGTAGATTTTTCTAGTAAATTACTATCCAAGAACCATTCGCTCATATCAACATCTGCCACACTTGCTCTGTTCATTCAAAGCAGTGCTTCCACTTGAGCATGTACAGCATCTACAAGTTGTACAGAGAAAGTACTGACCACTTTGTAGCAACTTTTGGTAAAAGGTAGCTCATAAGCATATTTCCTTCTTCATGAACTCTTCCACTAGTTAATCAACAGAATATCATGTTTAAAATGAAGCTGTGCCTGTTCTGAGCCATGCATCCCAGAGGAAATTATGGTTTAACTTCTCTAACCAGAAGCAGAGACATGTATGAAGCACATTAAGTAATCTGCTTGCTTTTTTAGACATAAAGCAACTCTATCCTTAAAAATAACACTGCAAAATATTGCTTTTACACCTCTGTCTTACAAAGCAGAGTCACTAATTGTAGACCTTTCTAGCAGGAAACTGAAAGAGGAACATCATTTGCATGTCTCTGGAGGTTAGCCTAATACTTCTTCCTTAAATTCAGAAGGTGGTTGCTATATATTGCTAGAAATCAGCCTAACCTTTTTTGCAAGACATTAGCAATTAGTCCACTTGATAAAAACTGAAATTCACAGAAACTGGGAATTTTACTGACTGCATGCCCTGATAGGCTTGGTATGCTGGTAAAGGTAACTTTATCAAGTATGAAGTCAAATTAAGTTGTGATCTCCCTTGGATCTTCAAGAAAATTCCTTTGAGATACGGGGATATATTTTTGTTTGCTGTCATTTTGGATGTAGATGAATTTTTGTTTCTAGAAAGGAGTAGTGACTTGCACACCCAAAGTAGGGTGAAATAGGACTTCTAGGTCCCACATTCTCAGACACTACCAACCCAGGAGACATCTGGATTCACAAGGTACTTAGAGAGCTCCTCACCTCTCTGGTGCTCAGGTGTGGTTCCAGGTGATGACAACCTGAGCATGTTGGTACCTGGCCCACGCCCTAAGACCACCCAGTCCCTTGACAGTGCACAAAAGTGGTCCCAGATGTGTGCAGCCCTTTCTGAGAAGTAA
This sequence comes from Hylia prasina, assembly GCA_013397195.1. Classification (NCBI taxonomy): domain Eukaryota; kingdom Metazoa; phylum Chordata; class Aves; order Passeriformes; family Sylviidae; genus Hylia; species Hylia prasina. The sequence goes on from VYXD01001455.1 coordinate 22,336, forward strand.
ACACTTGACCGTGACTTTTCTCTCACAGGAAGGATGTTCCTTTTTACCCAACTGCAAAGTATGTAACCTTGTAAAGTTGAAAGATTGAACTTTTATGTTTCTCAGGCTTTGATGGGGCTCGAATCTGTCTCTCACCTGAAATACATAGGCCTACTCTATGTAAGACGGTCTGACCACAAACACACATGATTGGTCATATGTCAGAGTATTTAACTGAGATGACACTTCAATGAAAGCATGGATGGAGAAATGCATAAATAGGGAAATACTTACAAAAGTATTCCCCCATCTGCTGCTCACCCAACTTATGGTTTTAAATAGAAAAATGTAATGAATATTGTATTTAATTTGAAGTTTTTTGAAGGATCAGTTACACATTCATCCATCACCACCACACTTTAAAAGAATGAGCCTGCTCTATGCAAGAAGCAGATGTAGACAACCACCTTTATTTAAAGGTTTGGGCCTGGTGACCACAGGAGACAAATAATGACTTCCATACAACTTAGGTCTCTGTTTTATAGGAAGGACTGTAAGATATACATTTTTCTGCAGCATTCCATATAGGCTGGCTCTAGGCAGCTCTGTTCTCAATGTATGGATTTCTAAACAATTTGTCTGAGACATTTCCTCAGGTACATACTCATACAATATATTTATTATGATGCATTACATAGGTAACCTAAGCATCAACAAACCTATTGATAATAGTGAAAATAAATATCACTTGAATCATTTCATAGACAATAGCAGAACTAAATCGATAATTAAGAATAACAGATTTACCTGCTTAATAACATTCAGCAAACTAAAATTCCCTCAACAGTATCATTGTCACATATGTCATTGGTGTTTTGGATTCCCTCTTGGTTGTCTTTGTGTGAAACAGCTGCTTAGAGACATGATGCCATGACTTGCATCCTGAGATAAAACAGAAGGGTTGAGTCAGTCTCCCACATCAGTACTGCCAGTGTTCAATAACACAGGCTTCCACAGGTCTTGAGTTATGGGCTATGAAGAAGTTCATCCAAGGAAGCACAACACCAACAGCCCAACTCTCCTGTACTCTTCAGTCTCTGCACGCTGGCTCACAACTCTCTACCACTCTAACTGGTGTGACACCCCAGTCCGAGCTCCCTGCTTTTGACACTGGCATGCTCTGACTCCTTGGGTGCCTGTGAGAACCTCATTTTGTGGGAACAGATTCTAGACTTATTGCCACAGACCAAACTTGTGCCAACAGCAGCTGTTAAATTTGACCCATTATAACTAGATTGACCTCACGTGAATACCTCATTCAAGTAACTCAAGAAAAGCTATTCAACACTTTAAAGGCCAGAAGTTTAATCCCCTTAAGTTGCTCTGGATAAATGTACACAGCCAAAAAGTTTACATACCTGACCTAGAACAGATGGTGTGTATCAATATTATACAGACTATCTAGACACTTTGTATTTTTTACATTGGTGTGCATGTGCATTTTTGCTTTTTTAGATGTTAGATGCCTAGCAAGTGCCATACACACCAGGGTATGTGTGAGGGAGAAAGAGACAAGATCTGTTTTAACTTCTTTGTCTAAACATTAAGCTTCTATTGAGGCTATTTGGCAAGTCCTTTCAGCTTAATAAGACTGCTGACTTGTAGTGTCAATAACTCAATAACAGGCAGGAGTGCAAGCTAAATATATATCATCTGTTTTTACAGACAGGGCAGAGGCATCAATGCATTTTCAAGTGCTTGTCTTTAGACCACTTAACCATAGAATTCCAAAACTATTGCTGAAGTCTCTCCAGGAGACTTCATATCCTCTGAAGGCTTCAGAAATTCTTTGAATCAATCCTTAAAAGCTAAAAATAGTTGCTTTAAAAGTGTGGTTGAATATTGCCTATTCTATGCCTTTAGGAAGATGTGTAAGTGTACAACTGGTCATCATGTAGTTTTTTGGAAAGTTTTTTAAAGTTAGTGCAGAGTGCTTTTATTTTGCTGTGGCAGGTGTCCATGCTGAGAGATATGCAGACAGGAGCATGGGTGAACTCAGGAATAAGGGAATATCTGAACTGCACCCAAAAACAACATTAATGACAGACTTAAATATTGGGAAGCAGAGCTATAAAAGCAATTTCCTTCTCTCAAACTTTATGTCTCTAACTTAGTGTTCAGACTCAAAGAGCATGACCTCTGCCTCTTGTCCCCTTTCTTTGCTGCTTGTTGGGTGACTGGCTGTACACTGCTCCCTTATTTTGCCCAGCTTTCTTTGCAGAAAGGCAAAGAAAGCAGCACATCATCCTTCCATCCCTGCACAGAGTCTGGTGGGCCATTAATCAGGTCAGCCAATCAGCGTGCAGGGATTAGCATAATGTACAGACACACTTAATCAGGTCTACTATACAGTTAATCATGTGTATGCTAATAGTTATGGAGGATTAAACATTTGGGACACTGGCTTTCTGTTCTGATTGACTGTGCTTCCTACCTGTTAACTTTCCCTCTCTATTTTGTTTGGGGCTTTTTTTCACCTGTTTATTCCTTCCACCTAAAGCTGTGACTGCCAACACTGTTTCTGTAAGGCTGGCTGGATAATAAAGGATACATTTAAATAATGGGAGAGGGAGGGGACAGATTCGAATGTTGGGTTCACAAACTGATTTAAGACCAGCAAATTAATTATTTTTATGGAAAAAGGTATACATGACTTTGCTTCCTCAGAAAGTGCTCTGTATCTCAAGAGCTATTACAGTTTAATCATCAAACTGTGTTAATTTCCGAGGCAGATTTTGAATTTGTGAACTAGCTTTTAAAAACAAAGTATCTGAGTGTATTCACTTTTGGTAATCAAAAGCAAAAGACAACAATAAGATTATTTGGCTCTTCACAGGAAATGGGGGAGAGAGAGAACAAGTAGCAGCCAAAAGTAATCCCTCCAGACACTCAGTAATTGAGCGGTTGCATATAGTCAGGGTTATCTATGCTAGGGCTGCAGGATTCAGTGAGAAGGAAGGGTGGAGTGGTGAGGAACAAGAGGGGGCGGAGAGGCTGAGTGAGAGGCACAGAAAAAATGAGCCTGCCAGTGGTTAATTGAGCATATAGATTCCTAATGTGTCAGGCACTACCCTCTCAGATGAAGGATGACACTTTTTAGGACGCATCTTCCTTTGTTACCATTTTAAGACTAATGAAGCCTGCAATTCATAAACCTGATGCTGGGCACTTATGTGCTGCTGGGGTAATCAGTACAGTAGAAACCTACAACTTCGTATGTACAGGTTTTAAATATATGCTTTTTGGGCATGTAGCATGGAAAATTCAAGCACATTTTACTGAGATACCTGTCATGCAGCTAGATTTTAAAATCAGATTCTTATTGTTTCAGAGAACAGGTTTGGGGATTTTTTTTCTGGTTTTTTTTCCTTTCTTTTTTTAGTGAACCAGGCCTGTTTACTTTTATAGTCTCTACACAGCAAGGCTCCATTATACAGAAGTTGTAGTTTTTTTCCCCTGCCTTCAGGTCACTTGTTAATGAGCTGAGCACTGGTAGAGGATGGAAGCGCTTACAGTGGGGTATGGGCAGAGAGATTTCCTTTATGTTTCCACAGAATTATGAAAGTGAGCAAGAGAAAGAAGTGATGTTTGTCACCAGTCCAACAGAGACACTTTCCTATGTAGGTTGATGAGAGCACCTTACCACAAGCTGGACAGAATTTGGGTGCCAGAGAAGTGCTGGGACCCACCTCAGCCCCTCCTTGTGTAGTCTCTGACCTCCTTAACCTCTACAGGGCTTCCTTTATGAGCATTCCCAGCCAGATGGTCGAGTCATCAAACCTTTATGAGCACAAACTCCTTTTACCACTTCACAGTTTCTCCCAGCCTAAAAGCAGGGAGGCTAGACGTGTAAGGAAAAGAAGCTAAAAGGTGTTAAAGATGAAAACAAGACATATGCGTGGCTTCTTTCTGGATTAGTAACTGAGTGTGATGTCTATGGTTTTGGTACTGTCTGCCAGTGTTGATGTTATCTATATGAGTGTGTTTAGATCTTCCAGTAAAAAATGCTTTCTTACACTACCATATAAACATTTAGATTTGTTTGTTTGTTTGTTTTTGATTTGTTTTTCTTGGTTTGTTCTTTGGGGTTTTTTTACCCCTTTTGATTTTAATGACTTGTGACATTTTTAATCCATTCATTTTTGATGGGTTGAAACTGCAAAAGATCACTGCTCTGTTTTTAGAGGGCTGATCTGTAGTGGCAAAGAGTGTTATGTACCTTCACTGGCAATAGGTGTCTTAAATTACATGAGGCTGAGCCCAGCAAAGTGATCTTGTTAACTTTATGAGAACTACACTCTGGTTTCCACCTGCATCCCAGGGTAACAACCTCACTTATGAGGAAGTCAATTTCCAACCACTCCTCCAGGAGAAAAGTTTACTCAGTCACCAATTCCTGAATTTAAATTTTACACTTTTCCAATTAGAGAACACAGACACTGAGACATATACACACACACAAAGAACAGCAAAACACGTAAAGCTGAAACACTGCTGAGATGTGCTAATAACCTTTTTATCTTGTACAGCACTAATTTTAGAATCATTTAAATCAATTCTTATCACTAACAGGTAAACTCAAAAATAGAAGATCCATGAATCTGGCTGAGGTCAGGCTCCTTTGCAGGTTCAGGTTGAAAGGTTTGCAACAAAACCACTGAGATCTGCTAGTTTTTAATGAACTTTTCTCAGAAGAGGCAAGCTTGTATTTTCATTGGGGATTGCTCTTAAGGGTGTGTTTCACGTCTTTCTCAGAAATTCTAGACCTTGCTGATTTCCCACATTAAAAATCATCAGGTAAATTGATGGTTGTTCACCAAGGGACAACATATTATATGAGATCTTATGCCTGACCTGTGTCAGGAGAGAAGGGCAACAATCCTTGGATGGTGCTCATACTGTTCAATTGATTTCCCTTGCAGAGGATGCAGTATAATAAATAATTCTAGCAAAGTATCTACCCCCTACTTGCAAATAGCAATTTTGGCTCAAGGGCCAGTGAAAATAGTATGTACTGTGGAAATTTACTTTTCCACTTTTCTGTAGGAATGGTAGATGTCTAGGTGATACTAAATGTTCTTTAAAAACAAAAAAAGTCACCATAACCGCCAAGGAGATGTACCTTGTAGAAGTGTTGTTTCCAGAAACTAATACTCTCTGTGCAGTGACCTTCTTTTACTCCTCTTTTTTAGATTTGAGAGTACATAGGTGCTGTGTGTTTAAATATCTTTTATTTGCTGTTCCATTAGTAAGAAATGAAGGGCTTGTTTTTTGGTCTTCCTGTGATATCACCAGTAAATAAAGCTGCCCTAGGAAAACTCACTGTTATATTGTCAGGTTTAGTCCCCTCACCTTCTTGCAGATTGCTTTAGGGGGGTTTTATACGAGTATCAGTTTTGAATATGAAATGTGATTAATACAAAGGAAATACATATTTGCAATGAAGTTGCCCAGAAGAAGCACAAATCTAGCAGAAATATTATTCGTATTTAAAGTATAAGCATCTCATAAGAGAATGTATTTTGCAGTTCTCACCAAACTCTAGGCTGTGGCCTTGAAGACCCTAAGAAAATGAAATATGATATAATTTGAGCTTAAAAATTATAAATTTTGTGTTGAAAGAGCATTTTTCATATAGCTTTATCACAGTCATCTGGATTAAGTTAATGTGTTTGAAATTTGTATAAATATTTGTAGAATATGTCCACACTTACAATTTAGATAGTTGGCATTGTATACTTTTTATCTTACCTACTTTTATCTCTCTTCAGAAAACCCTCACTCATCTCCCACCCCCACTATGTCTTTCTTTCTTTTTCTTCATTTTTAAAGAAGAAACTCTTCAGACACACATAATGCAATTTTTTTCAAAAACATTAAGCAGGGTCCTGACAGAACCTAAGAAATTCAGAGTTAAGTCTAAAACTCTGTCCTTAACTCACCCCGCTGTGCTTAGGTATTATAGCACATATGGTATGAACCCCCCACTGCTCTGAGGCCCTCTGATTAAGTGCTGCAATACTGTACCTAGACACAATGTGGTGACTTAAGGAGAGAATTTCAGCTTTAACCTGAATGTCCTGGTTCATGTGAGACTGTTAATGTTATTAGAACATAAAGTGGGTGGTTTAATACCTTATATATGGTGCTTAAAGTCAGCAGCAGCTGCCAGGGACTGGGTTCTGCACTGGCTTTTTGCTAGGGGGAGGGGAAACTGTTGTTTTCCTTGCAGTAAAAATAGAGCATGAGACTGCTTTCTAAATTAAAAGAAAGTTTATTCATTGTGGATGAGCTACAGGAAAGTAGTGCAATCAGCAAAACAGAAACAAACTTGGGTGGATAAAGTTGAATTTTTTGATAGTCTGAGCAGACAGCATTTTGCTATTGTGAAAAAAGACTGAGTGCATTCTTTGGTCTTTGCATGTGTCTTCTCATATAATTCATATAATTCTGCTTGTCTACTAAGATATTTTTTTTTTTTGCATTTGGCAAAATCCTGGGATCCAGACCTCAGGCATGTTAGGGATGCTGCACATGAGTGTAACAACAGTTTGAACAAAGATATAGGCTGAAAAAAAACCCCAAACCAAACCAAAAACAAAACAAACCAAAACAAAACCAAAAAAACAAACAAACAAACAAAAAACCCAAACAAACAAAAAAAACCCCACAAAAAACAGCAAGTGAAGCCATAAGGGCGTAGCCACCAAGGTTTGGATTGCACAGTTTTTAAGTCTGTGATGTTTACTTGTACAAACCAAGACCTTTTTCCACGGGTAGGGTAATTTTGCTGACAGTTCTCAAAAGAATATGCTACTCAGTGCTAGATTATTAATGACAAAATTTTACTAAATGAAGATCTGTATAAACAGTTGCTAGTGTTTTCCACTTTCAAGAAAGCAAACAGCTGAGCCTACTCCTTACTTGCTAAATAAGAAAGATTCAAAAGTAAATGGTTCAAGTAAATAAAAATTCAAATGTGGTTTAATCAGTGTTAGGCTGTCAGAGTAATGCAGCTGTCCAAAACACTTTTGGCTCCTCATCAGGCAAGCTAAGGAACATGTAAACCATATCCCAAAAGCACAAGGAAAAGGTTTGATAGAACTCTTTTGTTCCTTATTTTGTATATACACATTTCCTACATCTTGGTTGGTAGGCTCTAAAGAATAGGGGCACCCTGGCAGCCCGTTTTGTTGACTTAAGAGACCAAGGGACATCAGCTTAAAGCAAGTAGATCTTGAAGCATTTCACCATATGATGATCTTGATCTGCAAGTCTTTGTTTAGAATTTACTGTTTCTCTGTGTGTGTGTGTGTATCTGTGATTTTTTCCCCTGTCACCTCCCTCAAGTGTTCGCTGATACTTCATTTGTAAACAAAGCTTTTGTTGATGAGTATTTGTTTACTGGCTGGAGTGGGAGAAATGTAGAAATTCAAGCTAATTCCCCTCCATTCTTTCACTACTTCCATGAGTATCTAGCGATAACTTCAAGCTACAGATACTCTTCACACACTCCTTTAGCAGAAAGTTTCACCTTCTACTGCCTTGACTTGCTTATCCCCATATTTACTTGATGCACACATGGGAAGTATGTTTTCCTGCTGAGGTTCTCTGGCAAGTACAGCAATTCCTACAGGAATCTTCACTCACACTGCTGAAGGACTCTGAATTTGATTGGGAGTGTGGGAATTCTTCCTTGTGTGATAAAGCAATCTTTGTCCCAAAAAACTTGAGGAGCTTAGGTAACTGGCAAGTAAAAGAAAAAACTGCATTTATGTCCTCATTCAAAAGGTGGTTAAAAGGATATTTCTGGTGATGTTAGAGATTTGTGAGTCTCAGAAACATGTGCTAACACTGATGTGCACACTGAGAGTGGCTGAGAGGGAAAATAGGATAAGGTTGGTTGAGTTTTGCGGATAATGTTTAGAGCTATGATACGTGGACAAAAAATAATATGTTCTTCATTTGTCTTTGGGAAATACTTACAGAAAGCAAGAAGATAAAGAGGGTTGGGGTGGGGGACGGGGCCTGGAAGGTTTGAGTGGCACCTCTGAGGCTATAATAGATTTCTGGCTCACCAATTTACTGCTGCATGACCAGGATCCTTCACACTGAGATAAATTTCATGTTAGGAAGATGAATGGAAATGAGGATCTGTAAAATTATTAGTTTTGCTGTGAGCCTATCAATCATGTGGGCCGAGCTTCTGGCCGAGGCCAGGCATGACCTCCGGGCGGGAGTGGCGCTGGCAGGGCTGTGGCGGTCCACGGGCAGCAGCCGTCCCCCGCTGTTGGCATTATCCCCATCCTGGCAGGCCTGAGAGGTGGGCCCGCAGTCCTTGTCACTGGGACTCTTATAATTATGACAAATGACTAAACGTGTTATTTTCAGCAAAGCAATGGCAGTCAAAAGGGATACTTGGGGTTTGTAAGGGGTGATGGCTGGTGTGGCTTTGAAGGCTTTTCCTTTTCTTGACTCAGCGCAGACTGAACCATACATGGCCACCCCACTGGTAGCTGAGCAGCGTGTGAAACCCATTTCACACGTCTGCGCTGCCTTACAGCTGCGATGCCCTTTTTTCATCCCTGACAAAACCAAAGCTGGTGGCTGCCGCCTCTTCAAAACAGGCACACAGTTTGGTGGGGGAAGCTTTGCTGGCTTTGTTTTAATCGGGATGAATGGGAAATCCCGAACACTGAACTGTATTTTACTGAAGTCTGGGAGGTGGGGGACAGAGTGAACAAAGAGTGAACAAAGCCTGATAGGAAGTGTAGCCCCAATGGTATTTTTGACACCAGAGTGAGCGTCTCCATCTATAAGGACAACGGAAATAGGAGTAGTAAATTATACAAGGATAAAAACACACACATTTCTGGAAAGTCATTTGAAAAACAAACCCTGAACACCAGCAACAGGTTTAGTGCCTGAATCCTGTAAATAGTCCACAAACTTCCCTTGCTTCACTAAATATCTCAAGACTAGACATTCCAGAGACAACTTGAAAAATATATAGGTCATTGATTTGAAGCAGAGGATGAGAAAAATATTGTAACCTGTATGAAAGTGTGAGTTAATAGGGGAGGAAGGACTATAAGTGCATGGCTTGTAGCATGACAAATAAGGATTTTAAAAGCTCTTAGATTTAATGTGACGCTCTCCTATAAATTGGCACAACACAATTGTTATGTATATTTACAGATAAGAAACATGTTTCATTTCCTTAGCTAAAATAACATGCATACAAATCCTGAAGTAATGATGATTTACAGAATCTGAAATTAAAACACTTAATGCTTCTTTAAACTTTGGGAAAACTACTTTCTATTGATTCTTTTTTTTTTTTTTAAACTTTGCTCAGGACCCCACTGTATTTTGTCAGTTCACAAAGGACAAAATAGCTTTTGGCAACAGAAATATCATAAGTGAACCTGCCCTCTCACAATTTGCTTTGTTGTCACTAGAGGTTGTGTAGTTTGGATTGCATGACTTGGACAATGGTAAGTGTTCAGGTACTTTTCAGCTTTCAGCAGAGTGATGAAATCTCTGGAAAAATCAGTCCCAGTTTCCTGAAAGATTTCTCCCAGCAGCAGGGCCAGACAACATAATGACACGTCATGCAGCACAGGGAATGCCCAGCAAGACAATCCAGTCCCTGTACATGCCCTGTCTTATCATGCTTTTGATCATCTTTTTTCCAGGTTTCTCCTGGCTCACCTGAAGGAGAAGCAGCTGGGTTCTTGGCATGCTCAGTGCCCTGCACAGCAGTGGCACAGGTACAGCTCTAACACACGTTGCACAGATGTTGGATTCCTAATTCTCCAGTCAGTCAGCAGCATAGAAGCTGCTGAGGACCCATGGCAGAAGTGACAGGAAAAGAGGGCTGCTTATCCTTTTTTACTACCCCCTGCCTTTGCTTCTTTCTATTTGGTTGTGTGCCCATTTGCAAAGCTGGGCCCCCCAGGCAGAGGGCTTGGATTACAAACAGCTTGACAGTGACACTAATTTCATATGCCTGCCACCTCATCCTGTGCCTGGAAGGTCACCTGTTACCTCTAGCAGTTATGATGGAATATTTATTTGTTAGCTTATTCAGCTTGTAAGGCATCACTTGATAATGGGTAGAGTCTGGCTGAACGAAGGCTCAGCCATCTTATTCCACAAGGTAAAATAGAGCCCGGCCAAAAAACATTTTTACTTGTTGATGCCAGGTTTCAGATAACTTCCGTGAAAATGCAGACATAGGTTAATAGGGTTTACTGATAAATTCAGCGTTCTGCAATTTTGTTTATTGACTGTATTAACAGTGCCTGTACATTGACAATAAAGAAAAATCTAGGCCCAAACTCAAGACCTTTAAAAAACCCCCAAAACAAACAGGCAAATTTATTTCTGCATTCTGTGGCAATTAAGGAAGCTGGGCTGGTAGCTCTGTGGCTTTGTGGCCATGTGGTTTTCCATTTTCACATTACTATTGCTAATTTTTATTTACTGGGGTATCTGCTTTACTCTGTTTGTTCTGATAATGGAATTTTGAAGGCAAACACTTGGATAATTTTTCTTGCCTTCTGCTTTCCTTAAGAAAGCTCAAAGATATAATATTCACACTGAATATAATTATAATATGATATATTAATATAATTTCTTAATTTCAGAAGGATTTTATTGTTTCCAAATTTCCTCCTAAATTTTGTGCTTGAATCTTCCCATTCTATTAATGCTTTACTTTTTCCTAGGTTGTGGTTTTCAGTTCTACATTCATTGTATGCTTTCAGTGTTAGGAGAATCCACCACAGTTTCATTTCTAAATTCTGTGAAATCAAATGCTGGTTTTGATTTTTACTCCAAAATACAAAAAAAAGGAGGAAAGAAAGAACAGCTTTAAAGCAGCTCTTTAATCTCCATAAAGTCCTGAAAATCTGCCCTCTGACTGCTCCAAAGCCCAATCTCCAGTTTCAGCATGCTCACACTAAATAGGAAACCTATTAAGTAAATGACAGATAGTTTTGGAGGGCTTTTTCTTTTGCCAGAGTTTACAGCTGTAGCAAACAGTTTGATGTTGCTCTAATTTCTAATTATGACATACTGGGAGTGGAGGAGGTTGTCAGTTTTCTTTGTTCCTTGGTGAGAGACAGAATGATTTCATACTTTGTGCTGCCAACCAATCCATCCTCATCTATTGTAAAGCTAAGAATAATTACTGCATATTACTTGATAAAGAGATGTGATCAACATTTCAGAATTTCTACTAATTTGTCATCAACATGACCAACCAAAACAGCCTGTGAAAATAAATACTAGCCAAGTTCAAAATATGTATACACCAATGGTTTTTATTTGGGGGACTGAACTCAGTGAGCTTTATTATAATCTGTTTGTGTGACGGCCCATTGTCTAGGACAAATATGTCTTTTTCTATGTTCATCTTCTACTAAACCAGTTATTACAAAGAAAAGATGGGGCAGAGGTTATGATGTGTTACATGCTTTAAATGGAAACTGAAATTGCTGAAATGTTTTCAAGCCACTTCTTAATTTGGAAGAAGTGATCCTAATGTTTGAAAAGGGATGCTGAAGCAACAACAGTTTTGTTTGCTAATGCAAACAGATGTGAGGATAAACTATTGAAAGTAACAAGTGTATTTAATTCCCTTCAAACATGGAGGGCTAAAGGCTGAAACTATATAAAAGGGACTTCTGAAGTGGACCAGCTGCCCAGGCCTTTTAAGTGGTCTGTACCAGCATCTTCCCCCATTTGTCCTGCTGATTATTGCTTGATTGATGAGCTGGTGCGTGCAAAGTGACCACCTGAAAGTCCTGCAGGCTTTAAGAGCTTGGTCAGTGTGTATTTGACCCTTGGAGGCCATGGATCAAATATCAGGGTTATATGCATTTCAATAACTTTGTTTTGATACTTGAAGGGGAAAAAAATTATTCACACTAGGGGGAACGAAGGAGATTAAATATTTATGCTTGAGAGCATCTCTGAAAGGATCTCAAGTGACTGCTGTCACCAGCCTCCTGGTCAACTTTTCTTAGCTTGAGCCCCTTCGTCTTTTCATCTCAGAAGGGTAAAATATATATTATTGTGAAGAAGAATAGCAGAAAAGCTTTTGTAGCAGACTGTGAAGGGATTTTCCATGAGTGGCCCCTTTTGAGGGAGGAATGGGGGGTTCCTGAGAAATGGTTATTCCACACTGTAACCTGACTCAACAGGACTCCAAAGTGCCCAATAATTACTCAGAACAGGGCAAAAGTTTTGTTTTCTGCAACTTCACACACAACAGATTAAATAAAAGAAGCCTCTCAGTTCCCTCAACCCTGGAAAAAAATTATGGGATGAAACTGGGACATGTTAAAGCAGTTCTTATGTAATTGACACTTTTCTCCAAAACAAATATTTTTCAAACAATTTTTGTGATATAGAAAAAAAATAAAAAGGAAATAAAAAGCTTCCTATGTGATTATCACACCCCTTGTGATATGAATACTCTCACCTGCAAATTTCAAAACATTGATAGTGTAATTCATTTAACATGAATTTGCTCAATTATTATCCACATAAATACACTTATGCTCACAAATTACATGTATTCAAGAAAATCCATAAACTTGCAGAGATTTATTTTTCAAAGTTTAATGGTTGAAGATGATCTCAAATCACAGTGAGTGAAAACATAGGTTTATAAAACAATACTTTCAGTAGCAGCATACATCTCACTTTAATTCTGTGGAGGCTTTTCTTCTGAGTGGTTGTATCTTAGGTGTGAGAGCAAAAGAGATTGTCACACAAGGCATCTAATCTACACTTTCATATGCATTTTTATATGATGTGCATGAATGCAAAACCAGTTCACTCTCTAAGGACTGTGAGTAGGTAGATGTTTAACTCGCACACATAGGCGTGAGATAAGAAGCACAAATGTTGCATGCATAAGTCCCCTCCTGCCCCTCATTCCCTTCCCTCCACTCCACCACCACAAAAAAAAAAAAAAAAAAACAACCACAAACCAGCCTCTCAGCAAGGCAGAGTTATTCTTGGAAGGCCTTGTGCTGGAAGAAAGCTAATGTCATTGGTTACTCAAGGAAATAAAGTAACGGTGTGGCTGAATTTCATCCCTGGCTATTTTGACTTCAGCACTGTATCTCCCTGTCTGGATGTGCCAGCTGGCTGGGAAGGGTGATCCATCTGTATTCAGCACATCACAGATGAAACTTGTGCGCCAAAAATTAACCTGATACTAATTTAGGGAACTGCTTGCAATTTGAGTTGATGGAAGATTCAAAAGACCACTTGCATCACAGAGATTGTGGACATTTTATTAATTAACCATCCTTCTTGTTTAAAATCACTGTGGAATAGCCTGAATTTGCTTTGCAGGCCTTATGTCATTTTGTGACACTTTTCTGAACTCTTTCAAATCGATCAGAATACTTTTGAAATGTATTTAGAAGTATATGCTGGTAATGGCCTGCCAAAATAAAAGTAATATCCCTTGCGCACTTGTGATTAAAGCTGATCTGTTTCACCTCTATTTTGCTCAATGTTTTACACTGAGAATTTGCATTTACCATGGGATTCATGCAGCTGAACAGACAATATCTCTATTATGGCCAACAATTGTCTAATATGATCTCCAGATTTTTTTCAGTATTTTGGTTTTTTCTTCTTTCAGGTTTACTCTTTATTTAAAATCTGATAGGATTATCTTGCTCCTCAGTGTGCCAAAATTTAGTAAGTCTGTATTGCTAATTCTTGTGATTCCTTAGCCAAGTCTTATAAAGCTTTTAGGTAAAATTTGTGCAGAACTTCAAATTTTAAAACATTTGCTTCTAGTTAGAAGTACTTAGAAAAAGAAAAACAGAAATTATTTGCTTATTTTATGTAATATTCTGATGTCACTACTTTTTCTCTTTTTTTAAAAAAAAAAATACACATTTACAATCCAGGATTCTGCGTTTTCTGCACTCAGATTTCAAAAACTTCTTATCACTTTCTATAACAGTGTATTGCACTGTAGCATCCTATAGAACATCAAAATATTCTGCTGTTATTACTGTTTCACTTTCCCTCATTTTCTTTCCTGCCACTCTCCCCATTTCTAGTGTATTTATAAATGTTACTTTTTCACCTTTTCACCCTTTTTCACCCTTTATTTGATGGGATAATTTTAAATTAAGAAGATTTCCTAAAAGATTTAGTCCTCCAAGTCAAAGTATTACTGCATGGAATGTGTAACAAATTCACATATTAGAGTCCCAAAACCTGCAATGTTGCAAAGCTGGTAACTTCAGCTGCTATAAAATTCTGTATGTAGTTACTGAGATGTATGACAAGTTATTATGCTTGTCATGAAGTCCAGTATACCAGATTGTGTTTGAATTAGACCTTGTATTTGTGGACCTCTCAAGTTAAAAAGATCATTTGTCCTTCAGGCAGTCATGGCCTAATGGCCCAAATCATGCAATGATTTTTAAGCGAACCACTGACTCAGTGTGGACCAGTGGGATGTTCACATGGCTTTTCTCATTTCCATGGTCTGAATGCAGTACACACCTGTAATGGCAACAAGTGTTGGCTATTGTAAGCATCTGTGCTATCATCAGTTTAGCTATGAATTATGCTAAGTTAGTTATTGTCTCTAGGAGATGTGTCACCAGACCCCTTACCCTCATGAGGGGAGAAAACAGATTCACACTGTCACTGCTCCAAGGGTAGATTCTAACTTGACCTGTTCTAGTCAATGTATTTTGTCATTAAAATATACAGCTAGAGACATTCAAATGTTGAATATTTTACTAAATTGCTCAATTAGGTGATCAAAATCCATTCTTTCTGCAAGACTTCTCACAGATGTCCTCATTGGAGCCTTTCCTTTGTCCTGCACTAGCATGCTTAGGGCTAAGTTATGTGACATTTCTCTTGTGGTAAGGATGATTTAAGCATTCTCTCTGCAATGAACCCCATAATTGCCTGTATGTTGTGTCAGCACAACTGTTGGCTCAGACCTTGCCCAACTAATAATCTACAGAAGAGGAAATAACCTCCTTTTTGGGTAGACTCATTCCTTGAACTGCTTCACCATGTGACAGAACACTGTGGCCACTGGAGCCAGTGGGCAGAAATAAGGATCTGGTATTGCTGGAGACTGAAGGCTTTTTAAATGGAGTTATGCACTACTGCAATTAAGCAAGAAACCTCAGCCTTAGTAAACGTGGAGGCCCATGGAAAAGATAATACATATCCTGCTTAAAATCACATTCAGAAATTTCTCTTCTTTCTGTGAGGAATATAGAAGATACTTTAGCACTGATGAAATATACCACTCCCACTGAAATGCACTAGCAACATTGCTCAGCAGTTTTTAGGAAATGGAAGAGTGACATATCCAGTTGAGACTACAGAGAGAATTTCAACAGGCACAGTGTAACTACCCAGGCTGGAGTTTGGAGATTAACACTCTGAGGCATGCTTTGAGGGCCTTGGAAATGAATGTAAGAATCCTCTTTAAACTTGGGTTTCTTCTGTGAAAGAGCAAACTTCTGCAAGTCTGTCACTCAGACCTGCTGGGAGGAAAGAGAGCCACCTCAGGGATCATCTCTGCTTCTTGCAGCAGCAAGCATTTCCTTGGCTGTCTAACCAAAGTACTGAGTCTAAACCTACTTAGTGAATGAAATGGTGGGGACATAGGCTGGGGCAGTGTAAAATACACTTAAAATACTCCACATCACTTCTACATTGTATGTAACTCTTTAGAGAAAGGATGAATAAGACAATTAACTAACTGAGACACAGCAAATGAACTTGAGAAATGCCATGAACCAATGCTGGTTCTCCTGAAGCCAGCAGAGAGACTGAACTGGAGCAGGATCAAGCAAGGTTGATGACTTCATTTTCAAAGAGGTTTCTTCAATGCTGTGAGTGTATGTTGTGCAAAGCAATATATGCAAGCAGAAGGTAGATTGCTGTTATTTGCAGACATTTGGGTCTGTGCATGAGGATCATGAATGTCTGATTTCTTAATACCAATTCAAGACAATAGCTTTAAAATGCCTTTAATATTCCCAGTAAGATGTGTGCTGCAAACAAAAGGAAACAATCTGCCTCAAATTTTTTTCAGGGGATAAATCTTGTCTTCTGTGCTGTTGTACAGAAATCCTCTGAAAAGAAGGAGTGGGAGTATTTGTCTGGTTGGTTGGAGCAGGTTTAGTGTTGAGTTTGGGGAGGGAGGGTGTGATAAATTTCATTTTACATACAATGGTGTATTTATTGAGAAACACATGCTGACACCTTTAGAGGTACAACACATGAGTGTAGTCCAATACTCCTGTCAGGCAGGACCTATAGTGCTAGGAACCTTCTTACCACTCTCATTCCTCACATGGCTCGGGCATACAGAGGGATATACTCAAGCTGAGTCTGGCCATGCGATCTGTGTTCTGTTAGGCAGACCTGTGCTGGGAAAAAAAATAGATTTATTACTTTGGATAACCCAGGTTACTTCAAGTGAATGATCTGGGCTCAAGTAATGGCACTGGCATGCTACTCTGAGTATGTATTATGCAAGAACACTGCAATACTAATTCTGAGATTCTGTTCTCATTAGCAAGATCTCTACAACTGAAGCTTGCTTGGGTTTTTTTGTGCTAACCACTCTAAAAGCATGTATTGAATGATATCTGCTCCATTGTGTATTGTAATGTGAGTTTTCATATCTAGTTTGGATATAATTATATTTGAATGGCTTTTTTTCTGCATTAATTTGTCCACCTGAGAAATTCTTTGTTCAGAGTTGGCACAAGCATCCTTCTCTAAGACTATATTGAATCATCCATATAAACCTAAATAGTCAGTCTGTGCCCTGTGTGGCCCTCACCCCAGCATGGTCCTCCAAGTATAAGAAAGTCCTACCTTATTTTCTATGTCTGATTGTAAGTTCAGATGTTTTCACCAAAAAATCTCATATCTGATAAATTTTTGAGAGAGATGTGAACTACAATGCAACAAAAACTGCCAGCTGCTCAACATGTACAGTATCTTTTCATCTGCCCCATGCTTTTTAACCTCAGGAAAAGACCTGAGGACTCAAACCAGAAAAGACCTTATCTCGTTCTAAGAAAGTCTTAATGTTTGTGCTTGAATTTCTACGTAGTTGAACACTAGCTTAGATGGCAAGTTATTTATATTCTTCTGTGCTTTTTATCAAGTCTTAAGTACTGGGTGGTGCTATGCTACACACTTGTATAAATGAACATTAAGGCTTCTTCTTTGTAATTGTGACCTTTCAACTCATGCTTGTTTACAGCCACTACTTCCATTTATGTGTCTGTGTTGTAATGATACATCATCACATACCTGGGACCACCACACACCATGATCTGTTACCATTCATGACTGGAAAAATCTCCTTTAAACTCACTGTCTGGATTTATTTCAGTTGCCTGAGATCTGCTGCTGTGTGTACAAACCCAAGTGTTTACAGGCCTTATAAGGGTAGAACCTGAATGTGAAACTTACCTGTCTCATCATGTTTCAAACTAGAAAATTTGACAAGCCTGCTAAGTTGAAGTGAAGGAAAGCTTCATCATTCCTGCATGATTCTTTTGTGAACAGAAGCTTTTAAACAGTTTACAATGTAATCACGGCAATAGCAAAAATCTTCTAGTTTAAAAAAGAGAACAAAAAGGAATAAAAATGGTAAACACTCGAGCAGAAAGTAAGCTTCCCCTATGTGCAAAGTAAATGATTTAGTGGTGTTCTCTTCATGTTAAATGAGGCAGGAGATCACAAACTAAAAAACACTTAAATATGATTTTAAAATTAATCGTGCTTCACCCCCATAATAGTACTTAAATTGCATTTAAATTGGTTATGCATGCATTGGGTGTGTTACATAGTACATGCATTCTTGTTCAGAATTGAGGCGGATCTAGGCTTCGTGAGGCTAGGCTTCACTCAGTGCAATCACTGAGCTCAAAGTGGAGCTCATACAAAAAAGCGCCACCAGAATCAGGAGTATATAGTATGGTAACTGCTAGGTGAGGAATGTTAATTCTATTGAAAATCTTTGTTTCCTTCCATGATGATACTGAGAGCACTGAAATAGTTCATGGAAATACACAGTTTTGAAGTAATGCCTGCCATCATCACAGCAGGTCTCTGTCTGGTGAAGAGGAAACTCCAGCTATCCACTGGAACAGCTATTGTTTTCTTTTGCAACAGAGATACTCCAGCTATTTCCCTCACTACTTTTTCCCTAATGAAAGTGGAAGTCCTGGTGCAGTGGCAGGGATGCAGATTCTGTCAACAACTTCAATACAGGTTGTGGTGGATTTCAGTAGAAGTTTAAAGGATATACCAGGGGTGTATACTACCTCAGGTGCTGTATTACCAAACTAGTCACTATCATTTCAACACTCAGGACAGTAGGATGAAGTAGACACAGACTAATTGTCACTAAGTTTCAAATCTCATGTGCCTACTGCAATATGGCCCTTGGACTTCAGCCTCTAGCAATAATAGCACACCATGTATCACATGTTCTGCATTTGAATGTTTGGTATCCGACACAAATTAATATTTTCCATAAAAGAAATTTTAAATAGTTGACCTCTAGTGACCACAAATTTAAAACTAACTCTGTAGCATTGGCTATGCTTTTCTCTCTTGTCTAATCTACATAGAAACTGTTTGTTTTGTCTAACAAATCAAGTCTGTGGTTTTGGGCCTGCAATAAATCTTCACTGATGATCTGCAATGAAGGACCATAATGTATTCAAACGTTTGGATTTCAGGCATTCGTGTTGCAGTCTTTGTGTAAGCAAATGTTTAATTCAGATTAAGTCTTCCCTTACACCCAGTCTGACTGCCATATGACCTTGAGGATGCCAAAAACACATGCCATGTGCTGAAGGGTCTGTTTCTGGGCATACACAGCTGTTGACAGCTTTAGATATGTGCATGTTTCTCTGTTTTGTGAGACTGAGGAGGATGCACAAGATGGGCATTTTACCACAGGCCTTAGTCCAGAAGACATTCCTGCTGGACTAGAAAAGAGAGAAAAGAGAGAAAAGAGAGAAAAGAGAGAAAAGAGAGAAAAGAGAGAAAAGAGAGAAAAGAGATAAAAGAGAGAAAAGAGAGAAAAGAGAAAGGGTGTCAAGTTTTTCTTCTCTTATTAATTAACTCTCATTACACAGTGTACAAGAGGTAGAAATTCAGTTCCTTAACCTGAAATTCTTTTTGTTCCAGGTAAAAATACTAATACATTAATTAAAGATTGACTTATGTGCCCTCTGCAGGTGTTCCAAACTGTAGATTTTGTGGTCAGTAAATGGCTACACCTTTCCCTTCTGTGCCTAAATACTTTAGAAATTGTCTCTAAAACATAGCTTTTTCCTTGGATGTTCCAGTTAGGTGCAGGATGGTTTTTATAATGATAACTGCCTGTGCAATATCAGGAGAGGTGGCCAGAGCCTTGGCAAGGGACATAGGTAGTCAAGTGGTATTTATTGCTTATGTGCAAAGTTAAGTGCTTGAAAACCCTTTTTCTGAAGGTCTGCCTATCCATTGCACCTTCTCAGCTCTGCCTCAGATCTGAACCCTTTTCTATGTGCAAGGTAGGATTTCCCACATTTCTCTCACTGTAGGGAGAGCACAGACTCATCAACCAAAAGGGAAGCCTGGAAATGAGGAAACCTGTTTGCTCCTATATCTACACATTGTCCTGTGATCTCTCCCTGTGAACTTTCCCTCCAGGGTCTTTGTGTGCAGGATGATTGATTTGCCATGCTTTTAGGTACTGTTTATATCATCTTTTGCCCTCAATGACCTTCTTGAGACCACTCAGCAGAGCACTTGCTTCTATGCCTTTATGTAGAACAGTACTAATGATTGTTGCAAGGTTGGCCACACTCACTGTTTTTTCTTGCAAAAATCAGTCTCAGATAACTGAAATTGACTGTGAAGCCTATATCTAGATTAAAAAAATTGTAATTTTAAGGAATTTTGCTTGAAGGGCTAAATAATGCAAATATATGATATATGTACCTATTCTCCAATATAGAAGACAAGAAATGTGCATCTGATTTATGTGACCTGTATTCCCTCTCTTTTGAAAGAAAAAGCATTAAAATATGGAGTGATTAGTTTATGTCAGGTAAAACAAGTAATTTTTGAAGCAAAGTGGCAAGGAAGGGTGGCATTGTCTTCCTTATGACTAAAAAGGTCTGAAAACATATGATCTTGATTTTTCAATAAATAAGTGACAATAATCTGGCTGTTCAGAAAATAAAACTAAACACCACTGAGTATAAGATACTGGTAACAAGAAATTAGCTTTTTAGCTCTTTATCATACTCATAGCACTGATTTCCAATACTGATTGAGAAATCTGTTTTGATGCTCTGTTTTTTTCTTTACTTTCCAGACAAGGGAGTTATTTTTCAGAAAAGGACCTCTGAATACACTGAATTTTACAACAGTCTCAAAACTTCTAGGTTTGTCTTGATGTAGCTTGCTGAACTTTTGTAGGTCTTGCTTGGTGGTGCCCTGCATCCATCCTTCATTCAAACAGAGTGCTTACTTTATAAATGCATTTCTGAGTATTAAAAAAGTACAAGTCCATACCTCACTCTTAGTCTTCAGTCAGGTTGCTGGCTTCTTCTTTTTACCAATATGTTATATTTATTGCTATTATGACTTTAATCAGTATATGGGATGGATGATGATGATGATCATTATCATAATATTTATTATTGTTATTCTTGAGTTTTATTATTATTGTCATTATTAGTAGTATTAGCATTAGTATTCAGTTTATTCTTTCATTGTTTATTTACCTCCCAAAACACCATACAGAAACTGCTGTAAGAAATTATTCCTTAATTATAGCAGTAAGATTGACAGGACTTTTGCTGCCTTAATATAAGCACAGATAAAAAATTAGTGTTTTCTGTACAGGAAAGGCTGCAGTCAAAATAATAAGCATGATGACTCTATTAATTACTGGTTTAGCTATATGTTAGTACATCTGCTGTTGATCCAGGTTTTAGTATTAGAATTCAGTCTTTAGCAGTCTACAGCAGCTTGAAAAAATGATGTGTCTCACAGAGGGTCTGGAATTTTTACATCCCATTTCATGCTTGTTTTCCATTTCCAGAATGTTGCATAGAAGTGATGGGATTCTTCAGCTTTGCAGTTTTGCCTTCAAATATATACAAACTACTTGTGTGAAGGTAAAGTGCTTTTGAACAAAGATTAATCTCACATGGAAGATTTTTTACCTCATTGAGAAAGCCAGAGTTTAAGAAACTCTTCTCTCCCAGATCTCCATCTTCAGTCACTTGTTCCTCTTCTTGTAAAACATTTAAAAACTCTTTGCAGTAAGGATAGTCATACTGTTTATGAGATGCATTGTGAACTGAAATTGCCTCTTGTTTCTTTGAGTGTACTTTGCATCCTTCAGATCTTGACTGCTGTAATAATTTCTCTTTTTCCCTTTTTGATTAGGATCTAAGCTAATACCTTCCAGGAGAATAACTGTGAACTTTTGAAAGAATATATTTTCCTTATGTTAGTTGTGAATTTTTCTCCCACCCCCTCAGTTTTCAATTCTTTTAACTCGTACAGACTTCTGTAGCAAGCCTGTAGCAGTTAAGATATAGAGGGGGGAAAAAAAGGATACTGGTAAATTTGATCACATGTTCTTGGAAAGCGTTATGACAGGTCAATAATACTAGGAAAAATACCATGATCTAAATCTTAATATCTGTGGATCTAGACAAAAGGATTTTGCATTTGTACCCAAAAGGTAAGTCATGGCTACCATAAAGGCATTGTACTTCCCATAATATTGGGGGGAAAAAAGTGTACATGGTGGGAAAAACAACAGTAAAAGAATGATATCGGGGGGGGGGAGGGGGTCACGGGGAGGAGAGAGAAAAGAAAATATGGGTTATGTCCTAAGAAGATTAAAGGCTTGTATGGTTCTAGGTCTACTGGAAGCAGTGTGCCTGCCAGTATTTTGGCTACTGCTGCTGGTCATGGTACCTTGCAAAGGTCAAACAAGAGGTGTGTCTTGTCAGCTTTCCTGGGCCATGGGGAATTGAAGCAGCACACTGGTGGAATCTGTTGTGGATTCAGGCAGACAGGCAGACATGCAGCCATTTCTGAAATCTACTTCAGATATAGGGATAAAATACAGATCTTTGCTAAAGGTAAAGGCAGATTTGCTATCTCAACTCACAGACTCTAAGCTTCACCTATACTACACAGATTGTCAGGGATGGATCATATGTCTAATGTATCCTACATGTATTTACCTCAATTGAATTTTTTTTTTTTTTTAAATGAAAGCACTTACGGAATACTTCCAGATAGAAATGAAAAACAAGGAAACTGTAAAGATTTGAATGTGGGCTTTACCATCACATGGGGTACCAAATCTAACAGTTTTTCCTCAGGCAAAACTCCCATTTGAGTTGTTAGGAGTTTTGCCTAAGTAATCTCTAAATGTGGTCTGCAGGATCTGACTCTTAAGTTGATGTTTGTTGCTGGTTTCCAATGAATGGGTCTTCCCACCATCTAGCAATTTAATTCATTTACAGAAAAGTGTAGATTCCACCAAATAAGCTCTATTCAGGAAGGTTATTTTTTTTTTCTATAGCCTTTGTTTGCCCTTAATAGGCAGGCTATCTCTTGCATTACTAAACAGATCAGACTCCAGGAGCAGTCTCACGGGAGAGCAGAGCAGAGTGTTGCAGCCTCTGATAGCAAAATTCCCAGCCTCTCTCTGTTCCCTCCTTTTCTCCCCTAGGTTAAACAGCTGTAAAAAAGCTTAAACCATTTCAGTGAGGCAGACCTGCAGCAGGGCCACACTGTACCTGATGAATCTGTCAGTCTCCTTGCACAGCTGTTTCCAAAGGCTGTCAGTATATTGCTGGGCTTGAAGAGCAGTCTTGCTGGATTGTCTTTATACACTTTCTACCTTGAAAAAAAAAGCCTTTAAAGGTCAGAGCAAGGACACTTCTGAAGCAGGTTGCTCAACTCATCCTGGGAAATTACCTTATTACCTCTCTCTCTTTTTACCTTGTCATTTAAAAGCAGAGTGAACTTTATACCCTATCAAAGAAAATATCTCCAGTGAATATACCTGAAGTATATGCACTGTCAGGTATCAGGTTGGAAAGGAATCTGCAGTTTGACAAGATCCTTCCTGGAGCTGACGCTTAATACACCCATATTTATTGCTGGGAACCATCATCTTTCCAACAGCTGCCCAGCCTTTGCCTTTGGGCAATATGAACCCACATTCAGGAACTATTTTTATTATTATTTATTATTCCTATAGTGCCATAAGTGTGTGTGATGTTTTCCAGACTAATTAAGAAGACAGTTCTCTGCTCCAAGCAATTTGCAATCTCCTTTGAACAATAGTTTACTGCTATTGCCCTCCAAGCCAAGCTCTAGTTGTATAATTATAGATAGATGGAGAGATAGAAAATGCACAAACACATATGGAGATAGCACCACAAGAAACAGAGAGAATAAGACAATTGATTTGGTTGGACTGATTCCTTTCTGAGGAATCTATCTGAGGTATAAATCTGGCTGTGAAAACTAAGCACTTCCCTAACAGGGGAACTTTGGGCCAGTGCTGCACATCAAGTAAGTAAGAGTAATCCTCTAGAAATCAGTAAGGCACCAAGCTACACAAATGGAAAATTCGCCCCTTCAATGTAAATGCCTGTTGGAATACTGCTTTGTTGCAGGTCAGGTGGTGTGGGTGTGTGTGCAGCAGAGGGGGATTCAGTGGTTTGGGGGCTTCTTTTGGAAAAGGGGCTGGAGTGACTGAAGGGTTTCCATAAACACCGAAGGTGTATGGAGAATTTTGCACAAAACAAATTTCCAGTTTAAAAACAAGAACGTGTCAACAGCATCCCCCCTCCCCCTCCCAAACGCTACAGCTAATCTTATTTGCATTAGAGATCGCTGCTGTTGTTCAACCTGAGGAAGCAAGTTTGTCTGAGAGCCACACTTTAATACTTTCATCTCATAATAGAAGATTTACAGGTATGGACCCAAACCAGTGTCAGCTGCCTACTGGTTTAATGCAAATTAGGAGATGAATGCTCATGGGAACAATACAGAAATGCTTCCACATGACTTCCTCCCACTGAATTGCTGATATAAGGCCCCTCTACGGGGCATAGTACTGACAGCAGGGAAGTTTCCCCTAGCCTCCCCCCATCCTTCCTTCTGAATAAAGTTATTAAAGTAGATCAGACTAATTAACAGTAGCTTATCCCTATTGATTGAACCAATCCCTGTTGTGGAGGTGCCATAAGAATGTTTCTACTTCGTTGTGAAAAACCTGTGTTAGGGAGGACAGTAGAGTTGGTTGTTTACTAATCGCTCTTAAGGATTTTATCCTCTATTTTTTATGTTTCATGGGCATGTTGAAGTTATATGTGAAGGTATGTAAACATGAACATAGACCTATCCTTTGCTGAATCATTTTTAGTTAGTGTCTGGATGTAACAGAGGAAAGTATAAAAGTAAACAACAACCCTTACAATGGTTCTGTATGCTTTTTTATTTTTTTAGTCTTGAATATTTAAAATTGTTAGCATAAAATCATCTAATGATTTAGTTTAACTAATATATCCTAACTAAAATATATTAGGAAATATTAGGAGCAAGCAAAATATTCTTGTTTAAAATACCAACCTTAACATTTTAATTGAATTTATTCTAATACCACTACAATAATAATCTAATTGCTTTAGGAAACATACTTCTCTACAGTCTGCTTGTAAGTCTGCATTTGTTATAAATTTACACTATATTATTGCATCTTATACTACTGGCTGTAGGACAATACAAATAGCTGTATATTTTCCCAACAGCTTATTGTGCAACAAGAGGAAAACCAATCTGCTTAATGGCATACTAGACTTTTTTCTTCTTTCAAACAGTATCACTAAACTACTTGGATGCTGGAGTATTTTAGCTTTTGGGTAATGTAAAACCTCTTTTCTTATCTGAGCTCAGAAGTGTAGATAAATAGATACCCAAGGATTGAAAAAAAAGGAAAAAGCAAAACAACAAAAACAACCAAGAATCCAGACCGAACAAAAAACACCAAGCTTATTTGTTATAATGTGTCATTCAATTTGCCACATGATTTTATTTTGGGGGGTTTTTTTGTTTGTTTTTTCCCATATTTGTCTGGCTATTTTTATGCTATTCCAGCATAAAAACAGCATTTTAGTACTCCAATAATAGTACAAAAATAAAAGATAGCTAATCATCAATAATAAAGCAATAATAATATATTTTTTAATTTTTATATATATATAACTAGTCAAAATGCTGTTGCTGTCTGAGACGTGAACAACTTGACTCAAAGAAATGACCATTCAAATTGCAGTCCACTCTCCCATCACCATTATTATTGCAATAAACCCTGAAGTCAAGAGGGTTTGGAGGCTGTTGTTGTCTTGTGGATTTTTTTATGTTTTATGGGTGGAATTCACAAGCAAAATGCACTCAGAGTGATAATGAAAAGCTGCCTCTGCTTCATAAGGACTGAGTTTCCAGGCAAGAACTACTTGTGAGCTATAAAGCTTTGTGTGCCAGGCCTGTGTGTGTGCAGGAGATCACCCTGGGATTGAAAAAGACCAAAATTCAGATACATGGTTAAGTATAGTAGTGATAATGAGCCCTTTAAAAAACCTGATATTGGTGCAAGGAGGCTCACATCCTGTCTCTGGGGTCTGCACAGTCCAACTCTGGGAAAGGATCCTACCATACTGCCCACACCAGGTTAGAGAGGGCTAATAGCTAGCCAGGGTAGCTTTTTATCATGGGACCACCCAGCATGCATTTTTTGGCAAGATTATAAGCTGTTTGCGAACTTATGGTTCTTTCACTGCTTCATCAGTTGCATATTGTACTGTGGGAAAATGGTTCTGTTGCCCAAATAGGAGACAGAAGGAGCCCATGGGGTTTTCCCAGCAGCTGGGCATCACAGGCTGGAATTTGGTGAGGGAGGCAAACATACATAGCAATGTAAACAAAAAAAATTTCACAAATTTAACATTTTTCCTAATGAAAGATACAATGAATTGTGGGGATTTGTAAGCTTGAATGTATTTGTATTTCAGTGTTTACATTAGATCAGACCCTTCTAAAAAGGGATTTAATAAGTTTTAACAGTGTGTAGTCAGAAGGGCTGCACAAGTCCAGAGATGTCAAACACAAACTGCTCATATCTATATCCCATCCTAGTATCTATTCCAGGTATTCTGAATATGGCGTGTTTGCTGATGTCTACTTGGAAAGTCTTGAAGCAGCAAAGTGCTGGCTGAAAATTTGAAGCCATGCATTATTAAAGCCTGCTGAGTCTGACCGCACTGCACTGCTCTGCTGGTTTTGCTGTCACTGCTGCTTTATTAAATTTTGTTGTATTATTGAAGCATTAACAATGGACTGTGCTAGAAGCCTGTGTTATACATGGGGCACAAAATGAGGCCAGTGGCTTGCTGATCCTCTTCCAGTATTACATTAAGTATCTGACTAACTTCTCTCACACGTAGCTCTTCCTTTTGTCCTTACCCCAAGGGGAATATAATCTGTATAATCCAATGTTTGCCTTCTAAAAAGTTCTGTCCCTAGTCAGCCTGCAAACTAAGAATGATCTTTAAAAAATTAATCCCTTAACAGTTTGGTTCAACCATCTGAGCAGGCTCATGTTTAAACTGGAGATGCTTCTTACTGCAGCTGAGGTCTGGATTTAGATAAAAAAGCATGCCTTTCAAAACCTATACATCTTTGATATAATTTCTCCCTCTTTAGACAAGTATATGAGTCTCTCTTAAAACTACCAAGACCTCTGCCTAAGTAGCAGGAGAACTGGTCATCCTTTGGTTTCATGATCACCTTCTTTGAACAAAGGAACAAACCAACCAAAATAACCAGAAGGAAGGAAATTAATAGGCCAGAACATCATTGTTGGAAAGAAAGAACAGCAGCAGCCAATCAAGGAATGTGTGGACCACACGGCCAGCCAAAGAGATACTGTAAAAAAAAAAAGTCATTCATTTGAGCCTTTACTAGAAGGAAACTTAGGTACTGCAAATTTTGCACAGCCTTATGCTTCCTGTTGAACATTTTAAATGGATTGAAAGGCATAGCAGACACCTTTGCTTGGATTCATAAATAGGCTCCCACCTCATATTAAAGGCCTGAGTTTAATTTGTTTAATATTCCCACCACTAACGATGCCTATTTAAGACATCCTTTTAAAAGTTTGTAACATTAATTTAATGGAAAAATGCCAATACCGCTCTAAGAACTCTATTAGATTTTCTCCCTGTTAAATTAATGTTACTAACTTTTAATGGATGTTGTAATTAGATGTTATTATTAACGGGAATATTACCCAAATTAAAATCAGACCCCGAGAGAGAGAGACAACTTAGGTTTACAAGTGCATTAAGCATTAGTATCTGGACATTATACATACAAACTGGTGGAGCCAGATGGCCTTCTCTTTGTTTTTCCCCTGTAACCTGCTGCATAACCAGGCACACATAGTTTTGTTAGCACATAATGTCTGCAAGAACAGCACAACTATTAATGCGCCCACTTAAAAAAGGAAGTGATGGTTTCTCCACCAGCTCTGGAGTAGGAAAGGGGAGCTCCATCTCCCAATTTCACACTCAATTTAAGGGGTCACTCTCAAATCGGCCTGATTGGGTTCGGCAGCTTGAAATTGATTGTTTTGGTTGTAAAGCTTGCCTGCCTTCCTAACCAATTTAAAAAAAACAAAAAACAAACAAACAAAAAAAAAACCCTGCTAAACTACTAGCTTATTATGAGCTGGAGATTGGTGTGAGAAGGAATGTCGTGAATTCAAAGCTGCTGAATCCAGTCTATTTAGGGCACAGGGAAAATGACAGAAGTGCTGTTGTTCATACAAGGTAAGAGAGACAGTATTTCCTTTTTCTGTTCCACATTTATGGTTCTGGCCCACTTTGTCTGAAAAATTTCTGCCATATGCTCTTACCATGTATGCATGGGTTAGGAGTTTGGTCTCAGCTGAGGAGAAACAGGACCACTCCTACGAAAAACTGACAGTTATCTCCAAAGCACTCTTCTGCAAGTTTTAGAGTAATTTTTCTTGTGTTTCTATGATAGCAGTGGACCCTACATCAGCAAGTAGGAAAGTTCAAAACATATAATACAAATTTGTCAAAGAAGTAAAAAGTGAAGTTGCCAACCCTGAGGATTTCCTGTCAGTGCTGTGGTGCTCCCTTTGCACTGCTGACTCTTTCCTCCCGTCAGGTCTGCAAAAGGATTGGTTTTCCTAATTTCAGATCCAGTTAATATGTCTGTGTACTGGTTTGAATGCAAACCAGCATGAGGAATTAACTACACACAAATATTTTGTGAGAGATTCCAAGTCAGAACTACAATTTAATAGGAAAATTAGAATAAAGGCAATGGGACAGAAACACTGTCTAAAACTGATCAAGTCAGGATACAACCTGACACCCTGTTGGTCAGGGTGGTGGTAGCAGTCCAGTTAAATGGTGGTTACAATCCTCTTGGAGTGATAGATGTGGTTCTGTTGAAGCAGGAATTCTGTAAAAGGGTCCAAGTCCTTCTCTGGAGGTCCAGTGGTGGTTACAGAGAGCTCTTGTCCTGCGGGAATCCAGTGGTGGTCTTTTCACAGTGTTCCAAGCCTCAGATTATATACAGGTAGGCATGTGTGGTGCCTCCCCCAGGGCAGGGCATATCAGCAAGGGATGATGTAATTCTGTGAGTGATGCTGGGAGGCCTTGATGGCCCATTAGCAGAGATGGTCCCCCCCCAGGGTGGCTGCTCTTCTCCCAAGGGAGTTATCAGAACTGAGTCATGGAGAAGATAGAGCACTGCTCCACCCATTTTAACATCTCATGCAGCTGGTAGTATAATAGTACTTTTGGTTGCATCTTACATTGCAACCCAAGATAGTCTGTAAGAAAGAAGGCCCAAATTTCCATGAACAAGGAAGTGTTGATTTTTCTTAGCATTTTGAGTGCCGCTACACCTACATTGGTGCAGCAGTTAATATTTTGGAATGTGTTGCTTCTGGATCAGAGCTGAATTTACCACAATAAATATAAATAATATAAATATAAATTTTCCTTCATAACTGTTTATTGACAAAATATAGTATTTTCTTTCCATAGTACAAAAGGATTGTATGTTTTAAATGTGGAGGGGGGAACGCCAGGAATAAGCATTTCCTTCTTCTGTTTGGGTTGAGCTTTTCTCTTTTCTTGTAGTAGCAGACAATGAAGAAACAATGCATTAACAACTCACTCTCCCTGGTTAAAGAGATTTTACCTTTAGAGTACTTATTCTTTTCTTTTAAAAAAGTAAGTGATGTTAGCAACAAGTTTACTAGTTAATTCAGGAGGAAAAATTCCAGTTCCAATAGAAAAGCTAGTGTCAAAGAAAGTGTAATTACATCATAGACATCCTGTCAGAAAAATAAATATCTATGTGACCATACCCACAAGCTCCTCAGTACTTGCCATTGTAAGCCTGGCAGCCATTTTAGTGCTAAACCATGACCCTTAGCTCCCTCTCCCCTCCACATCACTCCCATATCAAGAAAACACTTCCCTTTTACAGTAATCAGCATCTTCCCCTGGCAGACTTCAGAAGTACGTACTGATGTTGTCCTGCAGTGGCCTTGAAAACATGTGACAAGGCTGAAACTTTTTTAAGTGACAAGAAATTCTGAGGAAAAATTTCACAGACAGCAGCAGTTTCTACAGCTCCTTGACTACTAACACTGCCAAATGCTCATGGACATAAATACACTTCATGTAAATAGGAGTGTGTTTCAGAAAAGGGATTGCATCTTTAGTCAAGTTCTAAGGCCAAAGCAAAATGTTATAGTAGTCTTATTGCCATGGTATTATTTTCATAGTCAATGGCACTCTCTCACTGTTTCATAATGAGGTTATTGATAGATATCTACAAAAAAAATTACTTTAATCTTCTGTATTTTTTTCATATTATTATTTTAGCCATAGCTATTATATATATCAGTAAATAGTTGTAAATTGTACAACATTCAGAAACCATTCTGGAGTGATAAATCAGGTGGTTTTCACATAATTTTTAACTTTCATGTCTCAAGTTTGTGGGGTTTTTTCTGTGAATAGTACACCAAAGGATTCTTCAAATGCCAAATACTATGTACTCATAAATGCTCAATAGTTAAAGTGCCTCTGTGTAGGCTTTATCTTTCCTGCTGCAGTGTTTTGACTTACTATCATTCGAAAGCTGGTAGTTGTGAGAACAAAATATGATGGATGTTTTGAGGATTGGGATAGTAATATTCTTATTATGAAAATATTATTATGTGAATATTAAACAATGTATTATTATATAAAATATAAGCTTTACTCTTCATAAACTGTGCATGCTTTGGAAGATGCAGGGAATATGAGAGAATAAATGAAAGCATCTCCCTTTTCTACAACATTTCTGTCTTTGGATATAAACTAGACAACCCTGAGCTGTGGTAGTAGATTGGTTTAAAACAGATAAGTTTTTCATTGGTCTTTCATCCTTTCTGTTACAAGATATCGATTTTTAGTTGTTTGGGTTTTTTCCCTCCTAACATCATATCTGATCAAACTACTCCAAGAGTGTTCATGCCCACGTCTGCAGGCTGGATGCAGATTTCTGGAGGTGCTGCATGCTCCATGTACTCCTCCTGTATTTCTTCAAAAGCCTTCCAGGCACTGTGATGGAATGGGTTCTGCGCTAGGCATCATTTTCAGAAGATCATTCCATACTATGTCCTTTAGGATGTGTGGTCTTCCCCCACCTTTGGCCAAATGTGCATCTGTCATATCAGAAAAAGGTGGTGGGTTTCCTGACTGCACAGCAGCTGTGCTTCCATCCACATGATGGTAGGGGAGATACAGATACTAGATGCCCCTGGACAAAAGCAGTAGGGATATGTGTGCCATGATAACCTGCCTGAAATACAGGTGTGCCCTTGTGATGGGCACCTGGCACATGAACTGCTGTCACTTGGCTGTTTGCTTTGTGATGAGTGAGTATTCCAAAGTGTGATTATGATATACTTGTCAAGAGGATCCTTTAGTGTCTGTTGGACAATTCTCAACTTTGCAAGTTTGCACTAATTATAATGTGAATACAGGCTTCTTTTTCTCCCCTTCTACACCTTACTGGGGAATAGAAAAACAGAAAGTGATGGAAATGAGAAAAAATCTCACAGTTGCGAGGCTTCCGCTCCTTTTACCTTTGCCTCCAAATGACAAGCTGTCTGCAAATCTTTTGCCATGTTTTTTACTTCCTCTAGCTGTCTATCCCCAAAGTGAAGAAAGATTTATGTGGGCTTTAAAGTGAACCTAGATAAATTTCCTTAAACTGAGTGACCTCTGACCCTACCTCATCTTATCCCCTCCCTTTTCACTCAAAGCCAAATTCCTCTTGACTGGAATAAATTCACCTCCTCAGTTAATTAAGTCGGTTAATATTATGTGACATTCAATTGCAAGTAAAATGTGCAGAGATCAAAAAGGAGCCAGTCAGCATGGGTGTAGAGATCAGTGTGATTGGGGCATCCCCCTCATTTGACTCAGGCTCTGAAAGCATGGGAGGAGGTGATTTCTCAGAAGTGATACTGTGCAGACCCCTTTCACTACATCCTCCATTCACACGTATTCAGTGAGAGGAGATGTGCAGGGC
The DNA here is from genome assembly GCA_013397195.1 of Hylia prasina. Taxonomy (NCBI): domain Eukaryota; kingdom Metazoa; phylum Chordata; class Aves; order Passeriformes; family Sylviidae; genus Hylia; species Hylia prasina. The sequence continues at coordinate 54,157 of VYXD01001455.1, forward strand.
TTCAGGGCTGCCTCAGGGACTACCAGGCATTCTCTCCCAAGGGTCAGCAGCTAACAGCTGCAGTTCAGAGAGCACAGGGAAATGCCATCAAAGGCACAGAAGCATGAGCCAAAGCTAATAAACACACCAGTATCTGAAGATGATACCTTGTCACTGATGCTCCAACTTGATCATAATTAAAAAAAAAAAAATAAAATATATATATATATATTTACTGGTGAACAGTCTCACTTTGAATCAACAGCATTCTTGGACAATTCAGATATTGGGAAGAGGAAAATCTCCCCATTTCATCTATATTACCATTAAAAAAAAATCCAAAAGAAAACTATACATGCAAGTAAAAATCCCTGAACTCATAGGACTCTGAGATGCTGAGTTATTGGTCTTCATGGGATAGACCTTAGCTTTTCAGCCACCTTTATTTTCCCCTCACTGAAACTAAAAGGTTAATTTTTTGTTCAATCTTGTGTCTTCCCGATTTTTGCTCATTCACACATATACAAATCAGGAATTTTGTGAGGGAGACCAGGAGCCAGAAAAGTTAGCTTTGCTCCACTTTGAAGCTCTTGTGCTTTTGTTAGAGCTGGCATTTGTAGTGCCTGAAAGAATTCCACTTTTTTTACTGTAAAACCCATGAGTGAGATCACAAGCCGATCAGGGCAGCAGCACATCAACAAATCTGGGTAACCAGTGAAGAGCTGGATGCTGCTGTGCTGTGTTAACTGCTCTGCTCACTATAGGTGACGACCATGGGATCCGAGAATGCAAGAACATGTCTTCTCCTGCCAAGGATGAGCTGACACCCATGGAGGCACAGAATGGGAAAGACTGTGTGCACTGAAAGGGAGGAAGTTGATAAAAAGATTTTTGTTTTCATTCACGCTGTGACCTAAGTAACGTCCCAGTTTAAACATTAAACTCAAGGTCATTAACTTGTCACAGTGATTTCTAGTTTAAAACTTTATCGTAAAATAAGAGTTAAGAAGGCATGAAAAGGCTCATTAATTGATATGATAAAGCTTGCTGAAATGTAACCCTTTCCATACTTTATATAGCTAGAGACACTGATTTTTAGTCATATTGTTGAGACTGCATGCATCATTTAAGCCAGAGACCAACCTACATCATACCTTAAAGACGAGACTACATGAAAAATGTGTTTCCAATAAAGTAAAATATCAGGGGCCTGCTTCCTCTTTTACTAAAAATAAAAATATTTGGTGAAATTATGGTTTGTACCTAGAAAATGTAGGAGAAGCAGGTGATTGTGTGGTGCTCATAGAGCTGCAATCTGATTCCTGCAACAGTTGAATTACACAGGCCAATTGATCATGTCTCAAGCATTGCTTTAAAACAGTCATGATTTAAGCCAAGGCCAACATAAACTCTTGACACTCTTGTTATATTACTGACAGTCTCAGTTTTAAAGTAAGTGAAATTACTTGATTTCATTTTAATTAAAAATCAGAATGCTGCACCATTCCAGAGCTAGTAAAATTCATTCCAAATTTTGACTGAAAGTAATAATCTGCATTGTCTTTGGGTTTTAATCTCCTTCTGAGTGTGGTGCTTTTATTTCCATTGTAGTACGGACACTTCCAATCAGCTTTGTTGAATTAATGATCCTGATACACAGAACATAATATATATAACCTATCTCATATTTAAAAGAAAATGGCTGATAACAAAAAGTCAACCACAACCTGTTTTTTTCTTAGTTTGGACAATCATTTTGAAAACTGGAGATTGCCAAAGGAAATGAGCTGCAGTATTGGCCTTGTTAGCCCCTATCACTCTCCTCGTAATTACCCTTTCTGTCCCAGAGTATTGAAGGTTTTGTTGAGAAATATCTGGATTCCGAATGAATCACTCACCTTAGTCTCAAATCGCCTGCAGGACAGCAGCACCCCAGAGCAGTGGGGATCTATGTCTTTGCTGTTTGAGAAAGAGAGGATAACTCTCAGCATATCTGTGCCCTGCACTCAACAGTTTGTGATGTACATTGCAAGTATAGGGCAAAATCACCACTTTTTTTTTTTTTAATTTATTCCTCTTTCATGCTGTTTATACCAATGATTCACAAGCAGAAGATGCACTTACAGGCTGGTCTTTAATTGGATTTTATTACTTGGTATCCAGTGTTACGAAGTAAATGCAATGCCAAATCAGAAATTAAAAGGGAAATGGGTAAATCATTGAGGTTTTTTTCTCATTCTGGTGAATTATTTGGACTAGTGGGAAGTGTTTTATTCAGAAAATTTTTTGATTGTCTTCTGCAAGTTCAAGTTTATAGAGTGTTCTTTTAAATTAGAAAGAGAGTATAGTGGTAATATCTCATTATTTTTTCTCATTATTTGTATAAAGGCAGGAAAGTATTTACTTCTTGAACATTTTTCTATCATCTAAATATCAAGAGGTAGTGTCTGAAAATACTGAACTCCTACTATATTCTTATTAGAGAAGGGGGAGATTCTTTTTCCTATTTGTAAGGAAGCAAGAAGTCATCATTGTAAGCAATGGGAATAATGTCTATTAATAAAAAAATATATATTCAGAAATCAATTCAAATATATTTTTTTCTAATCTGTCCACTGATGGTTTAAATATTATTAGAAGAGCAGCTACCAAATGGTGCATTTCAGGAACATAATGATTTCAAATCACTCTACGTAAAGCTAAAATAAACTCATCTTTCCCCTTGAATGTAATGAGGGCTTGATTGCAGCAAGGTTAAGCAATCTCTCCCTCTAAGTAAAAAAAATTCCAAAAAGGTGTTAAAAGAAAACAAAATACTCAAAATTAAGGGATGTATGGATGTAGTTTGCTATGCTATGGTATTATTTTGACTATACTTAGTTTCATTGTACCATGAGCAAAAATTATTTGCCAGATTGCTTTGTTTCTGTGCATGCAGTGTAGACAAGCTGGTAAATATCTACTTGGTTATTATAGTGTATTGACAATCGATAAAATGGAAAATAATTCTTTTACTTTTCAACTGAACCTTGAAATAACATCTATATACTTAATAGCAACATCTAAACTTCAAAATAAATGTTAACAAAGAAATTATCATTAATTATTAGCTATGAAAGAAGACATACCAAAAATTAAAATATGCTGAAGGTGAATGTATCTAACACTGATACACACCACCTGAGTTCCATGCTTATGAGACCAAGATTAGCAAAGGGTTCGAATACACTTGCAACTAAGTTGGAAATAAAGATTTATTTCAGCCCATAATTGAGCTGGACCCTTGCAGGAAGAGTTGGACCCTTCTTAATTCTTTTCAAAATTTCTCATTACACTAAAGAATTGCACTGTGATAGAAACCAGTGAACTGTCTCTCCAGCAGAAGTATTTTCTAAGTGTAAAGCAATTTATTTAATATAAGCTTTTCAGATGTTCATTAGCTTTATTGTATCTTCCTGCTTATAATTTTCCTAAGTTTGCAGAGTTCAAAACGGAAACTACATTTTGTGTCACATTACTAGTAGTTTTATGCACAAACACAGTGAATTAACTGTCTTGCAATAAATCAGTTTAATGGTTTTCACTATAAATGTAATTGGTATTTTTTTAACAGTAACTAACACTTTATAATACAGTATTTCTATAAATAGCAAACAGTTCTAGTGACTTAATTACACAGTGACAGAGACTGTTATGTTCTCACTGTGTAATTTTAGAAATTGTTTTTAACAATACAGAGCAGTTGAAATTTGTCAATTGAGGAGTGACAAAAAATGTTTTTGACTGTAAATGCAGTGCTTAAATTGTTGTTTTACCAGTAGAGTTGTCACCTTGGTACAGTTGGATGTCATAAAAAACATTTAAAACTGTAAATTTAACTGTTAAATCTAATGGCAAAATTATTATTGGCTAGTAGCTATTACTTTTTTTTTTTTTTTTTGTAGAATGAAAGAAGAATAAAAATTAGATGATGACATAAAAAGTTAGCATTTAAATTGCATTTTGGGAGTTGCCTTAAGTGTATAGCAATTAACATCAATGGAAGTATTGCCATGAAAATGATATGATTACATCAAAGAATTATTTAAAATAAAATCTTAATGTTTAAGATCCCACAGAGAGAAAAATAGAGTTCCTTCTTGTGTCTAAAAATATGGTTAAAGTAAAAGCATTTTTAAAAAATTGTATTAAACCCTACCATTAAAATTTCAACACTGATTTTGGTGAATAATTTGTTATCTTGAATGTGTAAAATCTTGGACTGTAACTGAAGAAGGAAAAGCACTCAGGAGGCTGCTAGAGAAGTAAACACAAAGCAGCCCTCACTTTCTCTTAAGACCTCTTATGTCCAGCAGTGCTGCAAGTACTGCATCACTTTGTACTGCACTGATGTTGAGGGAAACCGTGAGCCACGGACATATGCTTACACCAGTTATGGCTCATCAACATCAAATATCGACTTGGGAGGTTTAGGTAAACTAAAGCTTCCAAACACAGGGAGGAAAAAAAAAATTTTAAAAAAAATGCCTGTGGGTTTTCTGGCTGGGAAAATCCCTATTGCTTCATAAGGAAAAGTAATGATTGCTGATTGTGCACAAAACTGTCTGGCGAGTTCCTGAGCCTCTCACTGTGCCAAGCACAGCGCGCCAGTGTTTGCTGGAAATATGTCAGGGAGAGGTGTAAAGGAAAACCTGTGGCACTAAATATACTTAAGTGTTTGCTGACTGAAGGTGGAAAAAACAAACCACCATTGGAAGCGAGATGAACACAGAGAAAAGGCAGAACTAAACACAACCTGCTGTCCTCTTTGCTCCCATGTAAATATGGGACTGCAACTCCATTTGTACACACTGCATTATTTTGATCATTTACTCTAATAACAGAGTCCCTCTAATCTGCAGGCACTACCACTGCTTGTTAGCTAACTCTCAGCCAGGGTGCCCTAAGTGAGGTGACACATCTCTGGTGTGTCCATTGCAATGCCATACATCATGCACAGGGGACCTTAAAGGCTGCCAAAACAATTATACAGTTATTTTTGCTCAGTGCTAGAGATCAGATTTTGCAATAAAAGAGGAAATATTCGACCCACTCTAGCTTATCAGTCTATCAGTGGTCAGTTCCTATGCGAGTAAATCCAGCATTGCAACTTTTGCCGAAGCTGTAGAGGGGATAGTCTGATCTGTGTTAAGGGAATGTCCATAGCCTGACATTTGGATCCAGTGAGAGCAGTGCCTTCGAACAGAGGGTTAAACTGAGCATTATGCTAGCCTGTGCTCTCTTAAATGAACACAAAAAAATGTCTGAGGGCCAAAATTTGCTGCCAACTACACATAAACAACTCCAACTGACTTCAATAGGAGTTTCCTGTGTGTATCCAGGAGCAGATTTTAGAGCGAAGAGTATGCATCAAAGTCTAAATAGCAAATGTTAGTGAATTGACATTCTGTTTATTCATTATTTTCAAATGTCGATAATGGTTTCTCTGTCTAATATAAAATGATTTGGTTGTCACATTTTTAATGAAGGTTTTTAATTACTCTTGATATACAGTATTGTATTGGGTGTTTTGCACAGTTGCTTTTGTGCATTTGACCAAATCCCCTGTCTATAAGAAAACCTGCCTAGCTCAGGGTTTTGGTCAAACACAGCCTTTGTCATTGCTTTCGTACAGGTGGTGCTTTCAACCTTTAACAGAATCAGGAAAGGGAGGACCTATATTAGACTTGTGTATAGATAGAGGAAAAATGGACTTTGTTTCACTGGAAGATGCATCTTTAGTTCCCTTTTGGCAAGAGTAGGTATGCGTGTACTAAAGTATTATATGTCACTACCTAGCATTTTTTGGAGGGTGTTGCTGTTTTTAAATATATAAGCAGAAGGGCTAAGTTTTGTCACACAATGAGGAGGTCTGTGGCTCACAATGATTTTGGAATAGGGAGTCTGGATCAGTCCTTTTGTTGCTCTAAGAGCCCAGTTTGATTCCCATGAAAATGAAGCAATGGAGCTTGGAAACCATGGTACCCTCAGATCTCCCCCATCCCAGGGCAGGCCCATGAGGTGTCAGGTCAGGGTTCCTGCATGCGTGGATTGCTGCTGATGGTTTCAGAAGGACATCCAAACATAGGAGATAGTTCTATATCCACAAACTGCTGTGGGCCTGAGGAATGAATCACATTTATGGGCATTTAATTTCTAACAGTTAATGTTTAAGCAGGGAGCAGCAGAGGAGGAGCAAGCTGTGAGAAGGTACTGACCGAGTGGAGACGGGCAGCAGAGGACACCATCATCCCTTCTGCCCCCACCTATGATCATATAGAAAGGCTCCAACTTCTTCAACCTTGATCATTTTAAGACCCACCTGTCTTCAAAGGTCCAGGTCCAAAACAATGGACCATCCAAAACAATCCATTCCCAAAGCCAAAATAAGAGGAATGTCAGTCTCTCAGTGGCTATATGAAACAAGCTGCAAGTGACTTTTGGAAAATGAAAATAATTGCCTTTTTCTTTTTTATTCAAATGTACATATGAATAAAGAGAATGCATTGAAATATGTATGTGTGCATGTATTATAGAGATAAATTAAAACAAAATGCAGCGGCTAGAAAGCAACTTGACACTGTACTGGTGGCTAGTTTCTTACAGCCTGGATAGGATACCTCAAATATTAATCAGCTTTTATGTTTCAAATTCTAGTGCTCTTCAATTGCCTTAATACAGAAAGTCTACTACTTTGGTATCATTGAAAGGCTCACATGTAACAAAAATAAACACATTAAATAAATAAATAAATAAACCCAATCTCCTAGGTACTAATTTGCCATGGATTGTATTTAAGTCCTCATCCATTATGTGAATTAGAAGTGAAACAAACACTGGCATCAATACTCTATTGCAGCCAGACCAGCCCGAGATCCAAGTGAGTGTGTGTCCTGGACAGTTTGTATTGATGCTGTCCTGGGTATCACGCTCATCAATAATGGAAATAATTGCATTTTAATAATTAAAAAACCCCCATCATTTTCACAGAGGTAGAAATGATGACTTTGTTCCCTCCCTGCAGTTTATCTACCTTGTAATGACAGGAATGATTCACCGAGCAGCTCATTTATGAACACACAAATGCACACAAAGAAATCTGCTTTTATTCAGGTGAAAGAGTATCAAATGCCCCTTAAATATCAACTTAGTAATACACTGCATCAGGAGCTTTGAAATAAAAGGTGAAATTTGTGGAAGAGTAGCCACTGCCCTCCTGGCCCAGATTTTGTAACTGTCCTGATAATGGGTCGAGACAATTAATGAAAATTCTTATTCTGATTATTTTGTTTTGAACTTTTTTTGATTAATTTGACATTCCAACACAAATATCTGGTCCAAATGGGGTTGTTTAATATTGCGATAATGTCTTGCTGAATACAGAGTTTGTACAGCATTTCAATGTGGATCTGGATAAAAGATTTTTCTGCTAGTTCTCATGATCTTTTGGTTTTGTAGTTCTTAGTTCTTTATTAGAGTTCTCTTTCTCTCTCCCTGTCTCTTTCATTTTTCTTAATTCTTTTATGTATACTGTGGGCAGAACTATCTTGAATCTGTTTTGCAGACTATGGTCTGTCTTGTGTAAAACTGACAAAATCATGATACAAACATGGTCACAATCTAGGCCTAAGTTATCTTCTTGCTATGTTTTTTTTCTGCTAGACAAACATTGAGACTATTTCGTCCAGATTGTGGCCTCTATCTGGGATATTGCAGACCAAGAATATCCCAAACCCATATACCCAATTGTCTTGGAGACACAAATTCCTGGAAGTGAAAAATAAATAAACTAATAGAAATGAAAGAAATAGTATCATAAAATTCACTTTACTCTCTGGAGAGTTTCTTATGTTGATTTGAGAAACTGCATAATGAGGAATGAGTAAGTTACCTCTGCAATAGGCAGTGCAGTTTTGACTCTTGCTCATGCTCTCTCCTTTTCCACTACAGCCCTGATTCAAACCCATGTGCTTAAGGTAACACTCAACAAAAAAAAAAAATAAGCACAAATCTCAAAATAAATCAGACACCAATTTTAGAAGCTTAAGACTCTCTTCTTTCATATTGCTCAGTAGGATCTGAATAAATGTACAGTGAAAACTCCTTTAAAAATGTGTGCTAAAATTTCCCACTGAAATAGCAGGTTTTGAGATGTCTGCCACTTTTCATATATTTGCAGACAAGTATATGTTTTACAAAATATTTATAAACTCTTTTCACTGCAAATCAAAAATTTTATGGCAAACACAAAAAGCCAATACTCTTACTAGATCCAGCAAACAGAAATAATCTGCACACCTGCCTAAGCCAAGTGGATACATAAATGTTTTGGTACTTCAGATCTTTAAAAACACAAGTCTCCAGACCAGTATTTATTTGCAATTTTGTAAACATCCATGTAATAATAATGCAAGAAGAAAAACAGCACATATATATAAAAAATAAGCTTCTCTTTTGTGTTAGAATATTTTTTTTCTTAGACGCGAAAGCAAAGTCTAGGTGAACAAAGCCTATTCATTTAGATTGCTATAAAGCCTCTGCTGTGGCTGCATAATCTATACTAAAATTTCAAGTAGGCAGTTAAGATTTTAAATCCTTATTGAGATTAAAATTAGGAGTACCAGATATCAACATAAATATTCACTCACAAGCAAAGGATATTCTCTCTCTGAGCAAAGGATGTCCTTCCATTATGCCAAAATGAATAACCTAAACCCTTTTTTGTTTCTTTACACTCGCTGTTTAGCTTTGTGTCATACCTATTTCTTTCCTTAAAGCTACTTAGCAGATTAATTCAGCAGAAATAAGCGCCTTATTGTTGATTATATAAATGATTCAGGATGTTTGACATATTTAATTTGACAGAATGGCACAAATTGCAGCCTGACCCTGAGCTTTGCTAGTCCATATGCACCAGGACCACCTCTAGGATCATTAAAAGTTCAGTTAATTCAGTAGCACTTTGCACTGGAGAGTTTCACTGCAATGATTAGGTTTTCAAAGATAGCAGCAGGCCCTTTCCTCCCAGCCCAGCTTCTCTTTCAGACTGCAGTGAAAGTGAACAAATAAAGAGAGGGGGGGAAAAATGAAAATACCTGAAGAGAATAAAGAACAAGGGTGATGGGGTAAGATGGATTACTTGAATTTTCCACCAATCACTGAACAACACATTGGCTAAAGCATTGATTGATGAAGTATTTAAGTCGTCAATCTCACATCACAAGCCTTTTTACAAATGGCTGCAGAAAGGGGCTGACATCGAGGTGGTATCAATGGAAGTTGGCTTTGCTACAAAATATAAGAAAGACCTCTAGTCTGCAATTTGCTCTCTCACAAGACGTTCAATAACCACTTTCGACGGCCACTTTGCCAGCAAATGTTTCACTTAAAATGTCGGTATTCTTTACTCAGGACTGCTGTCCACCTCTGAATTCATAGGCCTTTACTACGGGAAGATTTACTTTCCTTTAGTTTTCAGTCAGATTATTTTTCCCCCATGCAGACTGCTTTTCAATTTACATGGAGGTTTTCTTGGTGGGTGCTTTTTTCTTTTTTTCCTATTCCTTAAAAGAGTTGCAAACAGTTGTCTCTTCAGATATGTTTTAAAACAGTGTATCAGTCATTGCCAGAAATCTGTGTTTGATTGAGAAATCAGCTTGTTCTGGCTTTTTATTTTGCTCCACTCCTACACTTTTCTTGTTCATTGACATTAACCTGAAAATGCATAGGACTTTAATTTAATATCTGCAGAAGCTGTTGATGCAGAGACAGGTCACTTCTTGGTTAGCATCATCATCAACATCACACTATTTGTTCCTTGGATTCCCCTCTTTCAAAGGAATATGATAAATGTAAGGAGTAGCTCATATCAAGGGAAAGACAAGCAATTCAGATTCTATGAAGGGAAAAGAAAGGAAAAAAAAAAGCCAACAAAAGAGCATACATACCCCAGCATGAAAGAGCATCTTGATTTCAAGTTTTCTTTCAGGAGTCGTTAATATTTTATGAGACCACACAGAGTGTTCCTCCAGTGACATTTTTCTAAATAATGTAATGTGCAGTAAAGTATCAGACAAAGGGGAGGAGGAGGGAAATCGCCTTGTTTAGATTAACAAGAAAGAAAGAAAAAAAAGCATTTGAAGACAAGCATTTGCAAGGTTGGCTGGTGTCTGACTCCAGAGCCCCAATCTTTTGTAGGGTCAATACTTATTAGGGGAATGGTGCCCAGGAATAGAGAATAGTCCAAGTTTATATTTTTTTTTTCCATCTTACTTGTTTTCCTTTCTTTATTTCTTTTTTTTTTTTTTTTTTTTTTAGAGAACTTAAGTGTGTTCTACAGACTCAGTAGGCTCCTTACTCTGTATCAATAAAAAGCACCTGGACAGGAAATATACAGAAAATACAGAAGAATACAAAAATCACTATTTTCTTATTTCCTGACCCTCTCATAGATAGGAGCTTTTCTTGGAAGAAAATTTTGATCTAAAGCTCTGGGCACATGCATTCTTAGAGTTTCAGAAAATCTGTGGGTAACTTAGAGAACAGGTCCAAGATTTCACAGGTCTGTCTCCCAGCACTGCAGTAGTTGACAATAACTCAGAAGCCCTACTGTAGACCAAACTGAACCAACTAAACCAAGATTGTTACAAATGAGAGTCCAAATTACCAAGACTACTCAAGTTTTAAAGTCTGGGTCACACATCTTCCTGGCCTGTTTTGGGGCTTGCATTGAGATAATGAGTGACCATTCCTCAGTTAAACCATTTTACTTTGCAAAAAAAAGCAGGGTACAAGCATTCATGTAAGAATGTAATTGACAGGTTAGTAATTTGATAGCTTGCAATTACCCAATCTGTGTTAGCAGATGTTGATCAGAGGTTTTGGTGATTTATCCTAGTCTCTTAGAATCTTGAATTTCAGAAGAATAAAATTAAATACTCAGGAGTGGTTTTATTATTTTCACACTTCCAACCCTAATGGACCTTCCAAAGTTATCCTTCTGACAGCGTGTGCTTAGATGTACAGAGGAGCCTTGACACAAGTTCTTTGACATCTGCATGACATAAGAAATATATGGTATTATTATACTGTAGAATCAGCATAGAGCTACTTACTAAATATTTTTATGAAAGACTTATTTGAGAATGTAATAAAACCTAGGTGACTGGAAAATTGAAAATGACAACACAAGATTGAAAAACTAGTTTTACTTTTGTTTTAAATATACAAGAATCTAAATTCCAATGAATTGTGATGGATAAGTAAAACCACTCAGCAGCAAATTGTATGTGCTTCCCTCCCCCTGAACTATTCAGACAGACACAAGTTAGTGGGCACCGCTCTTACACAAACCTACTGTATGGGTCCAAAGTGAATATCATGTACCTTAACAGAAATGAGTGGAGTGAATCAGGGAACTTGCACAAAGCTGCAACTAAATTTATTGTATTAAATAAGAATCCAGCATGCCATTGCAGTTTATGTGAGCAGTTAAAATGGTTTGCCTCTTTCTGTTACATGACAACGTAATCAATGGGATAAATCACTAGCTGGCAGAAATCCTACATTTGAAATATCTCACATGTTTCCTATGGCACAGTAGAAATCTTCCTGGGAAATCAGAAGGCCAAGGAAGCTGATGAAAGGCATTTGTGTAACTGCTGTTGCTGAGGATTGTACCCATGTAAGGAGTTAAATCACACAAGCTTTGATCATTCAAACAGACAAAATATATGTAATCTGATCCTAAGGTATGCAGTGATATAGCATTGGATATAGCAATTACATAATTACACCCCACTCATGCAAACATGCATCTGCCTATCTTCACTAATAGGATTAGTTAATTGATTTAATTGTTCTTACTATTCCTGCAAGTGAAGTTAAGACACACTTATATGTTTACTTTCCAACCATTACATTCACCCTTTTCCTCCTTGCTCCTAATCCTACCTTCCTACTTGTTTCATTATTTTACTTGATAGTGAGTGGCCTGCTGAAATCTCATCCACTCCCACTTGTATCTATTCATCTTTACTGTCATTCCTCACAGTATTAAGGGTGAAGTTTACTCCTTTCTACCGGAGCACTTCTTAGGTGCTGCTGCAATTGCCAGCCTGGCACTACCAATGAGCCCATATTAATTGGACCTACATTGTTCCCCATAGAGCCTGGATGGCCTGGGAACTATTGAACGGCTCTCTAGTCAGAGCAAGAGTAGTTTTTTTAAAAACTATTTCCATTAATTTTCTCCCCTATAGCTACTCAATAGTAGTGATGAAATAAATAAATATATTGAATCAGAACCTCACTTCACTGGGTCTTAATTGGTGTGTCTTGAGTGAATCTATGCCAATGTGTAATGAATCTATATTGCTCTTCACAGATCTCATCCCACCTACTGTATCTGACATTTTTGCTGCAACACACTGAGGTGGAGAAGACTGCATATCTGGTTTTTGTAACTGTGGGTTTGTTTAGTTGGCATGAAGTAATCAACTGTGTATGATAAAAGGTGGTTTCCTTTACCTGTAACAAGATAGTAACAAAATCAATTTTTATCCTTAACTTTGAGTTGATTTCAGGCCATGGACAGACCTTATCTTTTGAAAATCACATCAGCTAAAAATTTCAAGACCTAAAACCTATTTTGAAATGTACAATATTTGTTTTGAGACCTACTTATTTTTTAATGATGAATTAATAAAAGTTAAGCATGTTAGACACTACTAAAGTTGTTTTAACCGTATGTCTAATTTTTCCTACTGAATGTAGTAACGTGCACAGATTGTCAATTTTCAACCTATTATGCCCCATTTCTTGACCAATTATAAGAGAATGGTGATTAAGCAGTTCATAATTTGACTATAGGTGATTAGAGCCTATTTCTGTTGACTTTACTCTGGGTACAGCAGGAAATAATAACAAGAAATCACGTAATCAAATTGTGAACTGTAAGTTATTGACTGTGAGCAACCAGGTAAAGGTTCCACACACCCCTGAAACTTTGGTCTTTCCCTGAATCTGTCTGCTTGCTTATCTTGAAGGGCAAATCGAGGTCAAAAATAATTAGGATAACATTACTTCCTTCACTTGTCTCACCTATAAGACACAATTGCCAATTGCATGAGCAGACATATTTTTATACCCTGTCTACCTTCCCAGCCTTACTTGTCTTGCAGAGCAAATATTTCAGAGGCCAAATAGCTGGATTTGGGCTCTTGGACACCATCAGGCACCTTTCCATAAACTTTTGCCATGGAAATCAGACACATCTCTGTGGCAGTTCCAATCTTTTGACCTGTTGATGAAGTTGCAAAGGAGGATACTTTTCTCTACGGAGGAGGTGGAAGAATGAGACTGTTCTTCAGTTCTTTTAATGTACAGCATGAGAAAAAGAGTTTTTGTTTTGCTTTGTTTTGCTTTGTTTTTAAATCTGGGAAAAACTTCCTTTTTCCAGAAGTTGACAACTCCAAATACAAACACTTGGAAAATGCAGGAGGAGTATATGGCCTAATATATGCCAGGCCTGGATTCAACAGCCCAGTAATGGCTCTGGGCCACTTGTTCTTTCCTGATGTGAAAGCACAGCACTTTAGCTTGTGTCTCTGGCAGCAGGAAGCCCCATAGGCTGGGAAGAGCTATTTTATGTACTGTGCATATGAGGGGGAGCATTATGTTTGGTACAGGGGAGCTGCTGAGGATTTTATACCCTCATTACTAGAAAGCATTTCTGTGTACTTTTCTCTGTGTTTTTATTAATCCATTTCATTTCATGCTGTCTCCCCTCCCACATCTCTAACAGCTGCTCACACAATATCTCACCTACAGTTTGGGAAGACACAGTAGGCAGATCACAGTATATATTGTCTTATACTCCTGGACGTACCATCTGCCTTCTCCTCCTGGACATTTTTGCAACTGAATGTTTACAGCAACAGAGGGTCTGGCTGCTTAAGGCAGATCCTTTGCAATGAGTGTCTTGTAAATGAGTGAAAGCTAAAAGGAACAAGCAGCAGAAACCATCCTGCTCTAGTTAAATCAATTCTGCATGGTTACCAAATGGCTCCTGTTTTATTTTAAAAAAAATTACGATGTAATGTAATTTTCAGTGTATTCTGGATGTATCTGGTTTTATAACTTCGCCTCAATTGTTCTCTTCCTAGTAGTGGGAGAGGTGGAAAGGCATGTAGCTAAATGTCACAAGGAATGAGGTGGCAATGTCATTCTTGGACCTGCTCACAGCCAAAGCCTCATTCCTGCACACAGTCCCCAGCCCTTCCCCCTCACCCACTGCCAATAGCAAAGGGCATGAAATGTCCATTCAGTGAGACAAACAACGCCTGGATTGTCAGTTTAATGAGAGATCCCTCTGGGTGTTTCAAGCCCCTCAAACCGAGTACATACCTCTATGTGTTCTCAGAGTTTATCAGAGTAGCTGGGTGATGGCACTCCCATGTAAAGCTCTTATGTTCACAGCACCACTCAGTGACCTTCTCCACACTGTAATCATTCATAAGCTAGCTCCTGCCACTTACATCTTCTGTTGAGGAAGACAATACTTAAGGGAGCAAAGGACCTGCTTACCTAAATATGAATGCATTGCACCACAAAGCTTTGGAACAGTAACAACATTAAGGAGGTATGCCTTACCCCCTTCCCTCTTCGTTCAGTTCCAGTTGCAATTCTCATTGCATGAACCAGTGTTTTAATCCCTGGATAAATGGACTGACTGGTTGGTACATACATAATCTGCATCTGAGGAGCCTCTAGTGGAGCATAGTTTAATTCATACACTCTATTTTTTTTCCTATAGAATTTGTGAAGTCAATCACATAGGTGGGTGCGCAGTTTGTGTTGGGCAAATGATACGAAGTACCCATGTATGCACTGAGAAGAGCCAACAGGTCAGAGGGTGAGAGGTGAAAGTCTGCCTCCTCTTTCTCCAAAATATTGATTCATCCAGTCAGCAGACAGAGGGATGCATCTCTGTGCAGCTGCACCTAGAGCTTTGTGTGAAAGACTTTTCAGAGATAGTAGGATTAAAACAAATGGATAGCATAACATCTTCCTATGGCTCCAGCAACAAGGAACTGCAGGTGGAAATGCAAGAGCTTTATACTCCCTGCGTCACAGTGCACAACAACTTAAAAGATAAAGGTTACAGAATATTATTCCCCAGCACCACCCTTTGTGACACAAGATTGGCTGGCCATAAAAGGAGGCAAAGAATTTTTAATTCTTGCATCAAGAAAATATCAATTAAATCATTATGTCTTTAGCCTTCATGGTAGGTATTTTTTGAAACATTCCCTATCACCCCATGAAGGCATCAATAGAAGTTAAATTGCTTTATACCTGCTTGAAACACTTATTTGCAGTGCAACAATTGGTTGCAACAATCAATAATTTCCTATAATTCCTTTTGTGAGCAGAACAATAGATAGGAAGTCATTTTTACAGCTGATATTTAGTCAGAGACCAGTTCACAGAAGGAATTACAACTTTTTATTGTTTGCTGCTGAAGCGCTATAAGATTGTTGCCATTTTTTGTTTTAAGATGGATTGTGGTTGTTTTCATGAACACTCAGGGTCACAAGTATTCAGTTGATGTCCTGTGATGCCTAGCTAGTGCCATGTATCTGAAGCTGTTTGCTTGCCACTGAAGAAAGATTTATGTCTTCAGCCATGTAAAGTGAAATAGCTGCATTGTGGAGAAGAAGGCAAATGTTTGCTTGTTCAAGTTTGGCTCTTATTCATCTCCCAGCTGACTAAATCCATGAAGATAAACATGGCCCAGCTTCCCTAGCTCAGCAGTGACTGCTTATTGTCTTCGAATAAATACTGCAATATTATTGCTCCATACTTTCCTGGCCCCTGGCAGACTGTGAAAACAAGCTGAAGTGATGCCGTAAGTCATAACTTATACAGCCCCTGCTGTCATATAACCCAGGGAAAAGGAAGAAAGAAGGATTCAGAAGTCAACTCTGCTTTAACCCTTTGAATTGTAATCTTTTTTTTTTCTTTCTTTTATTTTTTAACCTCCTCCAAACATGATTGACGTCTCCTAGGAGCTCACTATCCTTTCATAGGTTAGGAAGCATTAAGTAGTTGCACTTTCCACTGGCTGAGTCTAATCACATTCCTATAGATGAAGTTGGCTGCCCTGGACACCCACAGCTTTCCATTTATCTTTTAAACTACAATCTACACTTTTATGGATGAGTTCATCTTGGGGAGTGGCAGAAAGAGGAGGACAAGAATAGAGGATAGATTTTCTGAGAAACCAGCACATGAAAACACTTGCATTAAAAGCATCATAACAAGCTTCCCTTAAGAGGTCCAGAGAGGAAATTGGAGGAACATTATATTTAAGAAGCTAATTTGCATGCAGATGAGGAAAAGCCACAATGAAGATTCTGAATTGCCAAAGTCTAACTGGCATTTATAGCTACATGATGAAGAAGAAAAAAAAAAAACTGTCCTGCAATCCTGGTAGTAATTTTTTTTCTGTGACTAGTATCCCAGACATCAATACACAGAGCTTTACAGCAGTAAACAAAGCTTAATGAGAAATGTATTTGTCAAAAATCATCATACTGGACGATAGTGGGACCAAGAAAGAGAGGTGTGCTTGGACACCTCATTTGAGTGAGATAGTAGTGGCATTTTGGGAGCAGAGATTAAAATGGCTGCCCCTGTACTATTCCTTCTGCATTTTGCAATTCAGTTACTCACAGAGAGCTACAGCCAGAAAGTTTACTTCTAGGCTACTTGGTCAACTGTGATTTTGGAGTTGCATTTTATTCACTGATATGCTCATATCTCATGCCCATGTCAGTGGTACCTTATCATACAGATCCTCCTAGAAGTTATGCCCATGGAGCACAGGAAGGTGGTTTGGGACAACCACCATAACTTTACAAAGGGCAAGTCCTGCATGACCAACCTAGTGGCTTTCCATGATGGAGTGACTGCATCAGTGGGCAAGGGGAGGGCTACAGGGGTCATATATCTAGACTTCTGTAAGGTCTTTAATATGGTCCCTCACAGGAGGCAAGCTTGGTCCTGTGACCACTTCTATTCCTGTACAGGTTACTTATGAAAAAGATTCGTTTTTTCAGTTACAGCAAACGGGGAAAAAAACCAGCAGTTTCATAAAAATTTCACTGTAATTGAATTGTTCCTGTCACAACTACAGTGCTGGAGCTGGAATTTTATCCCATGGATTTGGGAAAGACCTTTTTTCAGAATAGATGTTCAGATGCTAGATTATTTATTTAGTAGTGTGGTTACAACAATAAATGTAATTTAACATCAAATTATAATTAATTATCATTAAACATAAAAACATGTTTATAAACCACACAAAGGGAAAGACTAAAGGCAGAGGGAAGAACATTGCATGCAAAGAAATGTTAGCGTAAAACACTCAGACTGAAATGATTGTAGAGAAAAAACATTAGCAGAAAATAAAAAGGAAGTTTCTAAGCAGATGAGTGAGCATCTGCAGTAGCTTCCTTGTAGAACAGGAGAGACAAATAATCCTACTGATTATAGGCCCAAAGATGTGTGTGCAATAGTTAATCCAATGAAAGAGGGTAAATATTATCATCTTATCACTGCTTGGGTGGTGATTATGGAAAGCTCTCGGTTAAGTACATGAACTAAAATAAGAAGAAACAACTTATAAACAAAAAGACAGCAGCAACTTCTTAAATCATCTTTATTGTCTTGTAACTCTCCAAAGTGTCAACAGCATTGCCTGAAACATCAGCTTCTCCAACACTGGTTTTCTGGCCAGGAGAAAGCTACACTCATCTCTTTCTCTCATTTTCAGATTTCTCTCATTTAAAGAGTTTCTGTGACTTTTCTTTTTTCAACGTGCAGGTATATGTATTTTGTTTGTTTGTAGCAATGTTCATGGTTTTCTAGAACTATTTGCAGGATGGTTTTGCCCCTTACACATATGTATCCAAAACTAAGGCATTCCTGAGGCGCTGGCTAATATTAACACTATGTTTGCAGTTCTGTAGTTGTCTTCTACATGCTTCTCTGTGTTTGCTCCTATGGTTTGCTGATCTCTTTCTGCCTGCCTTGTTTCTTTTCCAAAACTTCAAACCTCCTCTAAGTTATGCTCCTTATCTTTGAAAATTTTGTTGCTTTTGCCGTAGTTTAAATCAGGTTCTTCTGTGTGACTTTTCAGTTCTGGGTCTTTGATCTCCAAAAACTGTGCATCTAACTTGCCAGCCTAAAGTATTTAATACGCTATTTAGGAATTTCTCCCGGTAGATTGATAGCATTCAAATGTTTCATTTATCTAAACACATTATAGTGCAATAAGTGTGCAAAAATTAGACATTTATTTGCTTGGTTAAATGACTTGTTTGCCCTTCCCACACAATTATTTTGGTTATCCAGTCTGTGGCTTTATTTTACCAAAAATTCTTTTTCTCTCATTTTACTTCCATTTAGCAGTTTTCCTTTCTCTCATGAAGAGATACAGTCCTTTGCTGAGCTTTTTCCAGTTGCTCTTCAGGTAGGTTTCCTGTCTTGGATGAGCTTATTAGTTCCCCACCTCTTCATCTGCAAACCTTGGTTGTGTATTACTTTCCTCTGGAATACCATCCAGTTTCGTTAGACAGTTATTAAGATACATTATAATCTGTAGCAGCTGTGGTGGGTCTTTCATTAACAGGTGGATGATTATATTTTCAGTAATGTTGCATTTTGAAAGCATATATTTAGCCCTCCAAGGGCTCTTCATGGTCTGGAGGTGGCTGCAGACCATGCAAGTGTGCAACTCAATATTTCTATGTATGGCATGGTGTGATACCTGCTAGGACCCCAAATCTCACAGGTCATACAAAAAAAACTTATTCATAGTGACCACTGAACTGGTTTGAGCCCTTAGAAACTCTGCAACAGAGGCAGGAAAGTCTCAAGGCAGCCCCCAGACACCTTCTTCTTCTGGTTCCCTTTCTCACCATCACAAATAAAAGACTGAATTTCTTATCTTAGCTGTACCCAAAGAGTGTCACTTCACAAAACCCTCTAATACATGCAAGCTTTCCAACATCTGGAATCAGTAGTGCAGGGATTGAGTTCTTAGCAACCCCTTCACCACTCAGTGCAACCCATTTGGATCTGTACACTGCTCTGAGATGAAGAACCTGTGGTAGTGTGATGTTCATTTGGGTAATAAAGGACTACATCATGTGAGGGGACTAAAATAAAATAGTAGCCATTATCTTATCACTTGTAATTTTACAATGCTCAAACTTACTGTCATAATTCTCTTCTACAGTGCCTTTTTTTCTGCATAATTAAAAAGTGTAATAAATGCCACAATATTCTAAAGCTTTTTTACTGTGAAATTCATCTTATTTGAGTGTTTCCCAATTTATTTTTTCCCACCACAAGAAACAAAATTTTAAATGTAGCTAAGTCACAGCATAACTCATTTTGATTTGTAATATTCTCCAGTTTTCTGCCATATTCTCAGAAACAAGTGATTGAACATACATTTCATATTAGTTCTTTAAATTATTTAACCTGCACCACACTGTTGCTTTCACAAACAGTTGTTGAAATAGAGCATTTAATGGAAAAACAAACAGGTTCAACTGGAGGTTGAACTTAATGGAAAAATGGATTTAAGCATTGGACCAGCCTCCTAGCACATATGAAGCAAGTGATGCTTCATCTGTTTGTACCAGCTAGGATATCTGACAGTGAAAAAAAAGCCTGTCCAATAATTTTAATAGCATCTAAAATCACTTTTTATGTCTTATGGAAGAGGTATTTCTGTTGGGGAAGAAGGGAACTTTACTACTATTCAAAGGTGTATGAGGATGTGTGAAGGATTAGGCAGGACCTTGAGAACTACTGGCTCAGCAACTATTAAACAGGACAGATCCACACACATCTGTTCATATACATTTGCTGATATAGTGGGGTACCAAACACAAACTCTGTTATTTAGTCAATATTGACATGACTTAAGAGAGTTAAAAATGTTTAAATTGTCATGGAGTTAAGATTCTACACCCTGTGCTTTTATTTTTCCCTTCTGTGACATTATTGATAATACTTCCTAACCTAAGAAAGTTATTAAATGATCAAGTACATTAGTTTTTCCAGAGGCAGCAGGAGTCACACCACTACTTTGCAGAGAGCCAGGAGGTTAGACTTGGTCCAAGGAGATAGCCTGATCTGCTGGAATCCAACCCTAGATTAAGCATTTTGCTGGAGCCAGTTGTAAGTAGGTGATGGAGCATGATCCCACAGAAAGTCCACGTTGCATCCTCACCTTCAGTGAGGACACATGCCTTGAGATTCACAGATAATTTCAGAAACATTACCCTCAGGAAATAAAACCAAGTAAATGAGTCTGTTCCTTCACAAGACTACCTGACAGTACAGTTCAGATGCAGCACTTAAAAATGCCATCCAATTATGCTGATGAAGCCACATCTCAGAGAAGTAAAGCTGTATAAAAACATTCCTTTCCATGGTGAATTTATATTCTGACAATAGCATGAATATCAATAGGTAATTCACACCTTTATAATGGGGATAAAAAAGAAAAATGTGGATGTTGTTTGTTTAAGGCATCAGAAATATCCTATTGTATGATATGATCCCTCTTTTGCCACATAAGATGTAATCATTTACATGATACTTCTATACTAAAAGCAGCATAATCTCACTCTCCTGCAATGACTTGTTTGATTACATCTCACACTAATGACTGCTCCTGTCATGCTCTCTCTACACGCAGTGAGGAGAGGGGCAACATGGGCACAGCCTGAGACTAAGGGACTTGGAATCTTCCTTAAATCTGTTTTGTATCTGCTATTCTGTCTTCTCTCTCTCTGTGCCTGTGTTTCCACAACACTTCGGGAATGAGGCACTGTCACTTTCTGGACTTTTTGGTGTTTTCAAATGCTAGAATAATGCTATTCCAGTCTTTGGGCTGGTATCGATCCTTTATGGTTATCTATTTGTTGTTATGAGAATTGATTCAAACATCATTTAAAAATAAAATAAACCTGGACTAAATATTCAGGTCCAATATCTTTTGCTTTCTCTCTGTGCTTGAAAGGCTTTTGTAAGTCTTTTTTTTTTAAATTACCTTTTATTGTCAATGTTGTAAAAAGGTCCAGTACTGGGACCATGAAAGCTTGCTGAGCCATTAAGCCACATGGTACCCTGAATCTAATTGAAGCCTCTGAGTGCTATAATGAATAACAATGTAAAGATTAAATTTCATAATAATTCAGTAAGTAGAAATAATTTAATAATGCGGCAAAATAATAATAATAATGCAAAAAAAAATCAATCATACCTGTGGGAAAAAAAACCCTTAAATATGAAGACATTTTCTACTTTGCTTTTGCATTTTTAAGTGCAAAAAAACTGCACATGGAAAAACTATTTGGCTGAATTATTCTAAACTATCACATTGCCATCTTTCTCTGCCAAATCTTCAGTGTTTACAGTGTGGCCAAATCAAGTCTTGTCAAAATTCTTGTGAAAATAGACAAACCTCAGCTCTTGTGTAACAATTTCCAAAGAAAAATGAATTCAGCACAAGCAAAGAAACAATTAAGGCTCATTGGGAAAACAGGAAATCTCTTGTTTCCTATGCCTGTCCTGAACGTTGTAAGTCACTGAAGAAACGTGGCCTGCCAAAGTCCAGTCAGGCTCTGGACTAAGACCAGCTTCAGCGATATGTCACACCAAATATACACCTATTGTCCTAGTTCTTTTGCATCTATTCAAGTAACAAACATTTCATGTACAACTGAGCAAATTCCACTTGCAGAAATAAACAATCTTTGTTTTTTAATTGTTTGAAATCCTTTGAAGCCTGTAAACTTTTCTTGCTGCTCTAAAAGAAAATGTGCTCTTCTCCAGCATAGCTATCTTGTCTAGCCATGTGTTTGTCCAAATACTTTGCCAATGCCTGATGCAATATGGGAGCATTCACATGAACACTGTTTTTATCAGCCCAGCTAAGCTGAACATAAGTGTGTATTCAGCATGTGGCAATTCTTGTTCGAGGAGGACCCATCATAACATTCAGAGGCATGTCCACAGTCTGGGAAAGCAATTTCATATCTCCCATGCCTTTCAATTCAATTTCATCAATATATTTGACATTGGGAAATGAAGTTTATTGAACCTCTGTATTTATCCTTTGAAAAGCCCCTCCCAGTGTCAATGGAGACAATTTCAAAAGGTCCCTCACTAGAATTACAGTCGTTCTTCAAAGGTGAAAATCCTCATCTACTTTACTGGAGTGTTATGCAGATATATATATATATATATATTTTAACCTGCAAGATTAAAACAGAAAGAAAAGAAAGTAGCTCATCTCTTCCCAAGGAGAGAAAGGATCAAATGTTCTTAATTATACTTCTGACCTAAAGATAGTGCCCTTTTCTTCGGAGGGAAGGGGGAGGTGTAGAAGACTATGCACTAAATTTTGCATCTTTTTATGTTGTTACAAACACAAAGGTCCAATTTCTCCCATTGGTTACATCTATGTAAGTGTCACTTACCTAAAGGAATTGAATATTGACTTCAGGAAATTGGAAGAGAATAAATAAAAAATTTAATTTTCCAGAGCTGTGGGAACTTGGAAGGTGTTTGCACAAAACAACATGATAAACATTAGTCAAAGGCCAGAATGTGATAGTATGGTTTTGGATAGGTAATGTTTACAGCATGAAACATAATTGGTCCCAAGGGATTTGAAGTTGTGCAGCCCTACAGCCCTGAAAAAAAACACGGGTTAAATATAACTACATCATACACACAGGAACAAATTGTGACTTAATATGTAAGACTGGGAAAAATCAGAGCTGCAAGAATCAACTGAGAGCAGGATTATAAACACATTGTGCTGCATGAAAAAAATATTTTTATAGCTATGCAACTACAGAAGATCTATATTTAAAACTTGCCATCTTCATCATGCACAGCAAAACCTGGGGAAAAGGTTGTTGCTACCATTCTGCTGTAGACACTTTTTGAGACAGAAACAGCATAGCAAAACCTTATCATAGAACTCCGTTAAGACTCCAGCAGTTGCATCCTGCAGTGGATTCATTTTCTGCCAATATAGCACAGGCAAGAGCCATGGATCATAGCTGGCTCCCAGGCAGGCACTTTCCAGCAGGACCACAAGTGCAGGGAACAGAGGGATTGTCCCAGTGAGAGCAGGGACCTCCAACCATGCCAACATTGCACTTGGCAGGCCAGCAGTCAAAGGGAGAGACATGGTCGCTGCCCATCAGACACTGGCATGGTGTGCCAGAACAATGCACAGGTTTTGGCTCACACCAAACGATTTGATCTCAGCCCAGTCTGATAGTGTGGATCAGGGACACATAAAGCCTCCAAAAGACTTGTGGAATGAAAATTATTTCCATAGCTGTCTTTTGACTGTTGCTGAGATTTGTAATTGTGAAAATGACTCCTCCACAGAAAGCATCTCTCATTGAGAGCCTCTCCCTTGTCTCCCTGTCATGAGCCAATGGGGTCAGCCGATATTCCAATTGCCTAGGAGTTACAATATGTGCTGTGCTGTAAGTAATGTCTCCACTCTGTGTCCATGTAGAGCTGCCATGGGAAATATTGGAAAGCCAAACTCTCCATTCTATTCTGGTTCTGAAGTTTCTTCTTTTGTCTCAGTTGATGAAATATCTTTAACTGTATTTCACTGTGGGGTTGTTTTAGGCCTTTTTCTGCCTCTTTTTTTAAAAAACAAAAACAAAAACAAAAACAACTACTGCTTTTTTATGGTTATGGGATAATAAGTAATATTTCAGTCATTTATATTCTAAAAGCTGTGCATTATTAAAACAAATGTATTCTGCTCTATCAATTCCCTTTTTTAGGCTTTCATTTGGTCAGATTCACAAAAGCTTAATGTCAGATTATTATTTCTGGCATTCAGTCATCAGCAAGTAACATTTTACCTTAAGATGTGATTCTCGGATACTAAGCACCAGAAATAATTGATCATCATGTCAGTCCTTTGTGAATTTCATCTTTCATGTTTGTTCTTTTAACAACAGAGTTGCCAGTTCCAAGTGCTGGTTGTTGTGTTTCATTAAAACAGTGCTGCTTTTGCTATTATGTTCCCTGAGAGAAGGTTCACTCTCAATGCCTTCTGCTGGACAAAGCCAGTAAATTAGTACTATAAGTGCCACTGTATTTTTCAGATCCCCAAATTCAAGCGTGAGGTCCAGTTTTTCCCATGAAAGCCTCATGCATCCTGGGAGAGTGTAACTTCTCATATCCTTCCTTTTATTTCTGTTGTTCAGCTTATTAGATAGGCTCTTGTTCCACTTCCCCAAATGTTTCCAGTTAGAGTGTTTGCTACTATAAATTCAGGATGTACAGAACAAGCCAGTACCGGCACAGATAAACTAGATTTTTTTAAAATCCTTTTAAAAAAGTGAAAAGTGAAAATGAAAACTCGGTTAAACACAAAACATATAGAGATGAGGGAATTGGAAAATTTTATAAATGCAAAACTTGCAGATGCATGCTTGCACATAGAGCTACAACACAAAAGCTCTTCAGCAGGCAGTGGAACAGAAGGCTGGGCTTTGCCTACTGCTGTGGTCCGTATATCAGTGCTGGAATTGGACATTAATTAGCACTTTATTTGCTGTTGTGCTCCTTTTCCTACAAATATTTCCTTTGGGGCCATGACAGCCATTTCCTGCCCTTTCATCTTCCTCCCCCCCTTCTCCCCAGTGATTGAACTATTAGCCTCATGTACCTGTGACAGGCTGAATACTAGCTACTTACGGGAGAACCAAAAGGATAAGCACATGCAGGGATAAAGGATACAATGCAGCTAGGGGTACTTTTTCCCAGATGTGGAAAATAAAATGTATCACCAATAAATTAAAAGGAAAAAAAATAAAAATAATAATAATTTTTAAAAAAAGGAAAAAAAACCCACTACCGCTTCCAAACAAACAAAAACCAAATGCAAAAATAGCATGTTTCAAAATGTTCAACATAGGTAGAACTTTCAGAAGCACAATTATCTCTCAGGCTAAAATAGCAGGGAACAGGGGTGCTATCAGCTGTTGGGAGAGGGCATGCAGAAAGAACAGGATTTGTCAGCTTTGTAGCAAAGGGAAAAATTACCTTGATGTAATGTGAGTTTATGGCTTAAGCACATGCTCAGATTCCAACAATATCAAAGTTAAATCTTTCCGTAAATATATTGAAGTTGGAAATATATGGTTGGAAGCAAAGGAATGATACAATAATATTAATTAAAGACACTGTTTTTATTCCTCAAAATTTGACTTCTAGCTGGCACATGTGCTTCTGAAACCATTCCTAAATGGCCCCAACCCCTTGGAATTTGAGGGGTCTTCTCAAAGGATTGTACCCCTGTTTTCAGCATACACTGCCAAGAGAGTTTCATAATTCCTTATTTCATTTCCAGTCACCCAAATGCAGCATAGCAAGTTCTTCTGTCCCTGTCCAGGCAAAGATTTTGAAGTCCTAGAGTATTTGGATGGGGCCCATTCTAGCCACCTGGGCATGCATTACTCTCTCAGATAAAAAGAGACATTTAAAATGCTTAGATATTCCTGCATAATTATTCCCAACTGTTGTTTCATTTTGTCTGTGTGTCTCACAACAGATTCTGTAGTTACTTCTGTGTGCGACTCACGTACTGTGTTGCCACAGTTCATGCAAGTAAGTCCCAAGATCTCCATCTTAGGGCAATTAACTTATTTAGTCAAACTCAGAAAAATGGAACAAAATGATCGTTCCCAGTTCTGCAGCTTCCCAGCTCAAATATAAGTAGAACTACTAAAATAGGACAAAATGTGTATTTTGTCTTTGTTCTTGTGTATTCATACACTCTACACAAAAACCCTTGGAGGAATTTCAAGTAGGTGATTGCTGGTAATCATTTTGTTTAAATGTGCAAGGTTGCACAGGACCTCTGTCTACTAGGAAACAGAATGTTCTCACTCAATTATATTAGCAATCATTATTTCAATAGTGGAAACTTCCACAGTAAATAATACAGACTTTATATCGTATTTAAGAAGAAAAAGTGAGCTCTTTAAAATCACCAGGGACAGAAAAGAGTCAGGCTGAGGAAGATTTTCTGTTTACTCTCAGCAAGTAAAATTAAGCTAAGGGGTTTGGGCCATAATGCTGTGGTACCCTATGGAAAAAGCTTAAAAAAAGAAAATTGATATTTTCAGTTAGATACTGTAGGGGAAAAAAATGTGTTACTCTTTTAATTATTATACTCAAGTGCAATTTTATTTTCACACATACATTTATTTTCAGAGATGAGCTTGTTTTTACTTAGCAAGAGATGTTTTGTCACAGGTATGATGCAATATGTTTTCCATAGAAATTGCAAGAGAGTGTAAGCATTTATGTTACAGAGAAATGTGTAATGGGTCATTGATATTAAGCCCAAATATTGATATTTATTATTAAAGATATAGTTTATTCTTGTTAAATTATTCTTTCTTTGCAATTTAGTTGTAAAGTCTTTGCAGCTTCTTACTGGTAAACTTATATAAATCTGAAATCGAAAATTTGACTTGTATGGTGATAAATCATTCAAATTTGGGTTTCTAATTTCCAATAGATAACAAAAATAAATTCATGTTATAAATCACAGCTTCCACTGCTTTTCAATTATAAGTATCACAAACTTAGTTTGTTTTTCATTTCAATGTCTGAGTATTTTTAGTAAAAATATCATAAGAATTTGATGGGCTATTCATTTTGTAATCCACTTGGTCTGAAAGTCTGGTTTTGCTCTGTGCAGGTTATTGTTCTGTTTCACATTTTTCTGGTACTCATCATCATATATTTTCTCAAATTGTCAGGGGAAAAAGAAGAATCATCTTCACTAATAGCACACATTTAATTGCAGGGAGCAGGTATGTGCATTGTTTTAAGAGACCTACCTGATTAAGTAAGTTCAGCAACAAACTCCTTCTGTCATCAACACTATCTCACTGTTTACTTATATTATGCTGACCCTCAGTTTTGAGAGCACAGCCTGGTCCCGTTCAAAATATTTTTCCCTGTCAAATGCAGAGAACTGGAGTAAAATAAAGGAATTCCAGTCAACATTCTGAACCTTATTTAAAGCTTTTTTTTTTTTTCTAAAATTAATTTACGTTGTGTCCAAAAGAACTTCTTCCAAACTTGCTCAGTTGGTAAAATAAGAATTAGTGTTTCTGTTGGTCTTACTTTAAATTCACGAGCTTGTGAAAGGATCAAGCTCATTTATTTGCTTTTGTTCTGGTGCTATCCCTAAAAGAACCTCTTCTTACTTGAACATTCAGTGGATTTGCAGAGTCCTAGGATCAGGAGTCAAAGTCAATATAATTCTGTAGGAATAAGCAAAGTGCAGGCTTCTGCCCTGGCCAGGAAAACTGCAGGGAAGAGGTTGCCACTTGCCTGGAAAAAAAAAATCAGCTTTGGTAGGCTCATCACAAGAGCACTTTCCAATGTAGCTTTTTAAAAGAATGATTCACAGAAAATAGGACTAGAGTTAGTGTCTCTCCTACTGATAGCTCCAAAGGCAGAGATGTGCTCCAGAATACATAAACACTCTCAAGGTGTGCTGAATACAGCAGACTTCATTTTACATAGATACTTACTGTTCTTCCATTGCACTCTAGGGAGGTATTTAGTAACTGGATGTACTCCATCCAGCCCCATTGGAATATGGTCTCTTGGAATTGCTGCAATATGAATAATAAGTCATAAGAAGTGCCTCGCGACATCTGTTCATTTTCACACTGTGATTCCCATGCGACTACAAAACTTTTGTGGATGCCCATGCCACCTGATTGTAGAATCATAGAACTATAGAATGATTTGAGTTTGAAAGGAATTTAAAGATCATCTGCATCCAGCCCACCTGCCATGGACAGGAATGTCACTCACCAGACCAGGTTGCTCAGGGTCCCATCCAACCTGGCCTTGAACACTTCCAGGGATGGGGCACCCACCACCTCTCTTGGGTAACCTATTCCAGTTATTCACCACCCTTACCTAAAGAATTTCTTTCTAACATCAAATTCAAATCTGTCTTCCTCTGGTTTAACCCATTGCAGCCCCTTACCCTGTCTTTAGCCACCCATGTGTAAAGTTCCTGAATGCAGCACTCCAGGTGGGGTGTCACCAGAGAAGAGCAGAGGGACAGAATCCCCTCCCTCATTCTGCAGCCCACATGGCTTTGTATGCAACCCAGGATGCAGCTGGATTTCTGGGCTGCAAGAGCACATGGGTGGCTCATGGCCAGCTTTTCATCTGCAAGAACCCCAGGTCTTTGTCTACAGGGCTGGTCTGAAAGGCTTCTCCCAGTTTTTGCTCATGTCTGGGACCGTTGCTTTCACTCTGTTTTAGAAGGGCCCTGCACTGATCAGGAGCGATTTGTCCTTACTAATGCTATGTTGGCATCAGCCGCTTGTCTTTTATGTACCATAGCAAATCTTCTCAGACAATCTGCTTCATAATCTTGCAAAGAGTCACCAGGTGTGACTTGCGTGGTGCGCAGGACAGATATGAGAATGCAGACTGCAATAAAATTATGTCACACCAACCTTTCCAAATGTATGCATCACTCTGCTTTCCTTGTCTTGGAGTATGAGGTGTGGTTGGACAGAGGCGTAGAAAAAGAAAGAAGCCTATATTTATGTGGAAGCCACCAATGTCCTTGTTTAGAACTAATATTTTAGTAGAAGACCGCAGGACAAAAAACCCTGCATTTTTAATTATTTGCTTCAAAATTAACCAAAAATGAGATGTTTTGTAAACCTTAGGGCATACACTCAGTAGGTATTAATTGCTATGGCTTCATTGATATCAGCGAAGAAATGTCAGTGTAGATTAGCTATAAATGTGCCTCTCTGGTTCAGTTTTAATTCTTCTTGCAGTTTTTGAGAGAGATGATGAAGTTGTCAGTTCATTTGAATCACATGAAGAAAACAAATTTAGAGGGATCAGCTATGTGTCATCTAGACATCTTTGAAACTTTTCTGTGATGTTCTAGAAATCATAGGTAGGTACAATATGACAGGAAGAAAGAGGCAGCAGCTTTAAAGTTTCAGGCTTGTCCTCTATAAGGTGCGCACCTGGGTGATGTATTGACACCAGTATCAGCATCTCCCCATAGAAAATATTGGTCCTTGTTGGACCCTTGTTTACCAGTGAAGCTTTGAATGTTTCCAGTACTGAAAAAATATCATGACTTCATGAGAAGGAAAGCTTAGAGAAAGATAATTTAGAACAGTTCACCTATATTCATGTTACAATGGAGAAAAGTATCAACATCTAACCTTCTCAGTTAACAAAAATTGTTGTTCTGGAATCAGCTTTAATCAAAGTGAATTTATCATCACCTAACTGACTGTGTCTGCACCCTTATAAGTCTAAGGTGACAGGCCTGCATAATTCATTGTGACCTGTGAAAATGGAGCAGTGGGTACATAGGTGTCAGTTTGTTGATCTTACTTGAGGGACAGTATTTTTGCAGAAATAACATCAGACGTGGTTTCACAGGATTTTGGGAAATTTTTCTGCCCATCAAGAACCAACACTTGTTGACTATCTCTTGTCTTGGGGGGCATAATAATCTCAATTTTTTTTTCCATCCCTCAAGGAATTGCATAGTTCATCAGTTTAGAATAATTTTTTTGATGAACATAGAAGCACAATTTCTCTGTCCCTAACTCTCACTTCATTTTAGCTGCTTTCTTAAACTGAACCCAAGTAACAGGGGATATTCCACATGAGTTATAACAACTATGATCTGTGTGTACCAAAAAGCCTTATAGGATGCTGCTCAGAAGCCTGGAGCAACATACTTAATATTAGAACTTTGTTTTCAGATGTAGAGAGCAGTTTAAAATAATATTCTACCAGGATTTACTTGGAAGATTAAAATACCTAAAATTATGTCATTTTATTTTTTTTTCCCTGCTTACTCAAAATAAATGTAAGTAATAGAAGTATAAACAATATAAATTAATCATTATAGAAATAGGAGTCAATATATACTTTAAACTGCAGAAAAACACAGACATATGCACGTGTCTGTGTGTATTTTTAAATCCCCTTGGGATTTATCTCTTCATCTAAGCATGTTGAAACACTTTTCCGTATCATAGACCTCAAAATGTTTGCTTAATAAGGTCTGCTAAAAGGTGCCATAGAAGGCAGCAGTGAAATGCATGTTTGCTTCCTGACTCACAAAGCCATCTCCCTCCTAGTTCTGCAGGAAGGCTGGAGCCCTCAGCTGCCACTGCTCTGGTGATGTGGAGGAGCAGCCACCATGGCCCTGACAGCCCTTGGCACCTCTGTGCTCAGCCCTGCACTTCCTGCCCAGCCTCCCTCCCCCTCTCCCCCACCACTCAAGCCCTAATTTTTGGGTGGCAGGAGGTTGCGTTTCACCGGGCACTCAGGCTACCTCGCCACTGCTGGGGAGAACAAACGGCATCCCAGCCTATAAAACTGTACTTCCTAGCAACATGTTTGAAACTACAGCTGCCTGATATGGCTAATGAATTTTACAATCAAAAGCTAAAGTGAATTAGCTGTAGCAGATGTTTTTACTCTGGGAACTACCAGACCTTTCTGGCCGCTCATTTATCCTTCAAGAGGATAAAACTCTGCACTTCTATTATGTGTTGTCATTGGAGCATTGCACAACTTTATCAAACTTTTTATTCTGGAAACTGAATTAATTTTCTGCAAGGGGTTTTTTGTGTGGCTCTTTAATCACATTTACTGGGGAACATGTGTACTGTAAAGTTGCAGAGCCGATTATGGCTTCCAGAAAGGCCACTTTCAAAAGGAAGCTGCCCTCGCTCCTGAGGCCTCCATTTGAAGGCCCTCGGGTTTTGTGAAGAGGAAAAAATTAATTACTATTTTAATAACGAAGCCAAGCCTGCTGAAAATCCTCTTAGAGAGTAGCTGGATGATGTAATGGCTAGCGGGAGGGATATTGAAAACAGTGACCACACAGCCTGCCCTTCAGTCTCCTATTCACTCCCTGTAAGACGATACAGGCTGCTGGGTCACACATGAGGGAACTGAGAGCTCAGCACTGCTGCCTTGAGGAGCAGGTCCTCGGAGGTAACACAGCCATGCCAGGGCACCTGAAAATTAACATCTGCTGGCACCTGCCCTGCCAGATAACCCCGGAGCAGTGGCTGGGAGCACACTTGTGTCCCCAGCCCTGCCTTGCCGTACAGACCCCAATAGGGCAGGGGCCCATGGGTCAGCCAAAGGGTCCGTGAAACCAGAGCTCAGGCACTATGTAAACCCCCCCTCTGTGTAAAGAGGCAACAGCCTCTGCTGCCTTATGGAAATGAAGCAAGCCAGAGGTTCCCCAGCTGACTCGTGATTCCCATGTCCCTCCGTCCCCCTGGCGTGCACCACTGACAGTCTTCAGGGTTGTGAGGAGAGCTGCAAAGGTCTTCCCCAAAATGTCACCTCCAAGTTGCATTGGGGACTACACCAGAGAAAAATCAAACATGCCCAGGGGGTCAGAGACTACAGCAAGAACCAGCCTTCAGAGAGAACATTGAGGGAAACAGAAGTTCGCCTGATTGAGAGCCCCTTCTCAAAACCCAGAAAACAAAGAACCAAAGCAAGGAAAACCAAAAGCAAGCAAAGAGCCAAAGCAAGGAAAACCCCAAGCATTGCCATTTCTTAACTATTATTCAGCTGTTATTCAGGTTTGCCAGCCTGCTGCTGTCCTGTCATAAATATTTAATTTTTACATTACCCTCCCCCTTGAAATTAACTTTGACATCACAAAAGATAAAAAGATTAGAAGGCACTGATGTGAACCTCTCAGTTAGGACTGTATATTCTGTGACAGGGCATTTCCTTTGATATCAATATGGTTTCTTTATGAATTGCAAAGAAAAGCAGGTGTATAAAAATAAAAGACAAATAAAATATAGATCATCATTGTGCAAGTTAATGCCAGCTGTAGGCTACCATAACTTGCACGTTTTCTGTTTCTAAAAGTCTTTCCAGGCATTTTTAAAAGCAGCATATATATATTTAAAAGCTCGCTAATACATAAACACTGCACTTTTTTAGGCAGTATAATAGGTTTTGGTCACAGAAGAAACTTAGGAATTTGTGCAACAGATTTCAATTCTGATCCTCTTCAACTTTTAAAGCCTCTCCTTTCTGATAGGGTGAAATGCAGCAATATATGGATGGTGCATGTACAACTTCAAAAGATTAGAAACTTGTGTTCTACCCTGTCTTTTGCACAGGACTGCATTTGATGCTGTATGTATAATTCCACTGGGTGCAGGGACAAAAAAATAGGCCTAAGGGCGAGTTATTCAGAGACATCACAAACAACGGCAAAAAATTGCCAGCTGTCACAACCTTGCTTTCATTTATCTGAAAGCCATTGTCAACCCACTGTAGCCAGACTCTAGACAGAAAAAAAAGAGTGGTAGGGAGGGGCTGCCCATACAGCTCCAGGAGGAGATCCCAAAGGAGGATGTGTCGACTGCTGTTCTGTCATTCTCTCATCCCATGGGTCCTCTTGTTCATCCAAGTGGCCACACCTTTTGGGTTGCGGGGTTCACCTCCTAGCAATCCTGGAGTCTCTGTCTTGCCTGGACTACTATCCCGTTTTCTCCCAAGCTCAGACCCCCTCACTGTCCATGAAATGTCCAATTGTGTCGCTTTTCCACCTGGGGTTTTCAGTGATATCAGTGTGTTCAGACCAGCTCTCACACGAGACTTCAACTCATTCTACAAGCAGAAGTCAACACATATTTTGCTAGCCTCCATTAATTGCTTTTCTTTCCTCTGATTTATGAGTGCCAATTCTTTGTCCAGCTGAAATTTTGCTCATCCCACAAGGTATTAACCTCTCCTTTCACTCTTCTGGTTCCAGATGCTCCTAGTAAGTATAGGGTGCTTCATGCACATTCCACTCTGCAGACATAGTCCACTGACTGGGCAAGGCTCTGAGCCAAGGAGAAGTGGGAAAAGTATAATTGAAATTGTCTATTTTAAATTTGAGGTAATATTTCTCAGCTACTCCTGAAACTGAAGGTGTTATTCAGTTGTTTCAAAGAAGAAAAGCTTGAAACGGAAAAATACCAAAGTACTTATCAGCAAATACTTCAGCTGATTGTTATTGGAAAAAAAAAATGGAAAACAAAGCAAAATTTCCTGGTTCGTGTGAAACACCACATTTTCCATAACACAGTTTTCTTCAGAGTGCAAAAGCATTGTATCAGAACTCATCCATTTACATCTGCTTCAGAGGAAAAAAGTATGATGAACACATAAGAGTGATATTTAATGACTTTTGCATTTAAAATTGAGGGGGAACAAGCAAATGCTTATGGTTAAAAGAAACAGAAAGAAGAATTATGTTAACAGCCACAGCACAGAAACACAACTTCTCTTTTTCTTGCACAATAATAGAACAATAATGGAATAATAGAACAAATACTAAGCAATAAAATCATTAAACATGTAAAGGAAGATGAAGCATGCATTATAAACAGCTTAATTTTATAAAGAGCAACATTCATCAAACAAACTTAATTCACCATTTGCTTGATTTACTACTTGTGGGTGAATAGTGATTTTATTCTAGTTTTATTATGTGGAGAATATATGCACATAATTATGAAGTTAGAAGATGTGCCTGGGTGTTTACTTTATGAAACACAGCATCTGGCACAAATCTCATCAGGATGAGAGGAAAATAAGGCCCTTGCACCTTTTTTTTCCCCCTTTGTGTTAAAAGAAGTGTTTGGTGTGTTTCACAGTTCATGCTGAAGAGACATGAATTGTCCTAATGAGGATCGGTAGATCATATAGAGAAAGGGCAAGCAGTTAGAATTTAACAAAAGAGGCATGGGAAGAGGGTTAACCTGTACTTTGCCAATGTAAGGACTAAATTCAAAACTATGAAAATGGTTGCAATAAGGAAGTTAAACAGAGAATTCGGATGAATGTTATCTCTCAGTACTCACACAAAGAAACACAAACTTTAAGGTGAAAGAATTTAAATAATCCCAGAATTAGGTGCAATAGGTGTATTTTTAATGAAAGCTGAAGGGATTGATACAGTGATAAATTAAACCTTTTCTCTCACAATCAGGTCATGCAGGTACAGTGCTACTGTAATTCTGCCAGGGTGGTCAACATATTTTGGTGTTATCCTAAAGCTTCACTAAGAGTCAGTGTTCATTCCTCTGAAATCTTCTCAGCTTCTCTGGGGGGAAGACACAAATCATTATCATCACCTCACACTGGAGGCAACTTGGGCACAGGACTCAATGAGAAAAGCTAAAGTAGCTGACATCTGTGGGCCTGATATTTTTGAGTCTGTAAGATATTCAGCCTGTCAGTGGCTGATTTTCTTCCCAAGGGAAGATCTTTTGGGAGCATTTTCTTTCAAGGATAGCTCCTGTAAATAATTATTTTCTTCTCATAACATTTCTAAGTTCTCATAACAACCTCTCTCCCAGGTGATATTTCTGTTACTTAACCAGTGGAGAGAGGTGTCAATTCTATGGACCGATGATATGCCTTTTTAGCACAGCATGTTATAAAAGGGCTGGATGAATTGTAAATAAAGCCTTCTGATCTTTCTTCTGTCTTGAACTGGAGTCAAGCTTCTTTATTTCATGTCCAACAACGACAGACATCCTTCTCTCCAAAGAGTCCAAACAGAGAATGAGGAATCCTGGTAACGATGATGGCATCCTAACTGCACTGTGTGCAGTTCAGGCTGACAAGGAGAAGATCAGAAGAGAGCATCCCTTAATCCTTAGAGAAACAATCACCCCAGCACCTACTGAAAAGCTGAAGAGGTTCAAAACCCCTTGATTTTGCACCCCAAACCACTTGCTGCAGTTTTGGGCCAATGCAGTGTGAGAAACTCTCAGAAGGGGATGAGCTTCAGCTCTTGAGCTCTTGCCAGTGCCCAGTCAGGCACCACTTCTCTTGTCAGCCAGGGAAACGTGCTGCAACAAAAATGAGAATGAGAGAGGAAAGCAGTTCAGGAGTGAAGCTGGCCATCTAAAAGAGATGGGATTATTTATCTGGCAAAAGGCATAGAGGCAATCACTTCCCTGAACTTAAAGTAGTTCAGTATTTGCAGCTGTGATCAGGGTTTCTCACTGCATCCACAGTAAAAGAAAGAAGCGGAGACTCAGATTTAGCTTTTCATATGGTGCTTTTTTTTCTATAAAATAACTTTAGGAGTAAGCTTCACTAGTTTATTTTTGATCATAGACATGTAGCTTTTAGCAAATGTACATGGAAAATCTGTGTGACCCTTTTTTTTTTTTTTGATAGCTAGAGTATCATATAATGCTGTGTACTTTACCAATTGACTTACAAAATGATATTTGGTTGTGAGAAGGAAGGCCTCAAATAATAACTTCCCTTCTTTTGTGGCAGAGCAGCCATGCAACAGTAATTTGATTTGCTCTGGAGAAAGATCATATGAACATCTATTCTGTCTATGTAGTTCATTTTAAAAAGAAAAACACAGATGAAAGAATGCAGTCCTGATAGACTGAATCTTCTCTGAACAAGAGAGAAAGGGTTTTTTTAAATCAGTGATCCTAAGCACTGGCCACAGTTATCAAACGAGTTATGGAGTGAATTAGGTTGTATGTAGGTAAAATAAATATCTGTCTATCAGTAATCACAAACACGCTCATAACTGAAATCTAGGCCATTCTTTTGCATTGACTCTCTCTACTTAACACAGAGGAAGGAAAGCCTTTAAAAAGCAAGAAATTAAACCATATTAGTGTCCCTACCAAACCTTTGTATTACAAAGGGGTAATATTTTTGGAAAGCAAACTATGATACAAGATACTGGGAAAATTTCTGAAATCAGCAAGTTTCACCAATGCTACAAGATATGTTTTACAAATTTATAGTCTTTCAGAGTAGGCAATGTGTAGATGTTTTTCAGAATAAGCCATATATACTACTGTTGGCAGTAGAATTAGTTTCTTTATGTCTTTTTCAAAAATTTACTGCTTCATACACGGCTTTAATTACTAAAAAATAAAAAAATATAAAAACTCCTGGTTATGAAATAAGTACGTTTTATGTTTAGCTCTTTGGAGTATAATGGAGGTTTGATTCTTTGATGGTCGCTCATGGTCTTTGAACACCAACAAATATTAACACATCTGGATCTTGGTCATGCCAGAAAAGCATGTTTGATTTTAAGAAATGTTCATTGTGAAGATAAGTCTTCTGTCAATGCTAA
This sequence comes from Hylia prasina, assembly GCA_013397195.1. NCBI lineage: Eukaryota > Metazoa > Chordata > Aves > Passeriformes > Sylviidae > Hylia > Hylia prasina. Next base: position 90,503 of record VYXD01001455.1, read on the forward strand.
AAGGTACACTTGAGGCCTGATTTTCTGATCTACTTAAATTTCTTACTCAAGAGAAAAAAAAGAAGAAGAATTTAAGCTTAGACCAGTAAAGGATGTAAATATTAGGTGCCTCTTGCCTGGTTGCCCCATGACAGTCCAGAGGCATGGTTCTTGGCTCCACCAGTCCACCCTCACAGAGTCTTGCTGGATCCTAAAAGATCCTGGTCTGGCATGGGGCAGGCCTCAGAGGCACAAAACAGAGACAAATGTTCTGCATTTCACTGCATAATAAATATGTCTTTAGTGAGCAAATCTGAACAGCAAGGCTGAGGTACATGTTGCCCTCTATGTGGCAGATAATTGCTTCCTTCGGGTTTACAGAAGTGAACAAAAATTTCCCTGTAAAATATTGTAGATGATTCATCTGTCTTTTTCAAAACTGTATGAAGGTAGAGTATATACTAAACATAACTGAGGCCGAGATGAGCAGTGGGCTAAAAACTTGCAAATACAGTGCTTGCACTGATATTTAGGTGGTAGGAAGACAGCAAAAGAATAGAGTCTTTAAAGTCTGAGTAACCAGTTCAAATTCATCAAAGGTCAGTAGTGACTAAATAAATTTATCTTCATGAAGTCACTTGATGGCATCAATGCATTTCCCAGTGGAAATGTGCCAGGTTACAGAAACTGCCATCACAAACAGCATCCTTAATGAGTCTCAACAGAGAGAGCAAAAGACTGAATAGAGCCTAATATTTTTATATGGGGTACATCTTCTAGGTCACTGCTGGGATGTTGTGGGGACATGCCTCTGTGAGAAGAAGTCCCTCAAACCATATTTGCAGCTATTTTCACCGGTAAGATTGTGCAACTTCTTAAAGAGGGCCTTCTTCCATAAAATGTGAGATAAAAATGCATCTGCAAAAAATGCTCTGAGGGTGCAGAGGCGATAATACATATGTGTTAAATATTGCTATGTTTAATGATATGCCGTATGGTATAGTTAGAATCACAGTGGTTCACTGGAATATATACTACATCATAACACTCTGTGTGCTTTTTTGCTTTAGTAACAAAAAAAAAAAGCAGAATAAAATATAATAAATCCACAGTCACCAAGATGCCTGTTGAAGAAGAAATTGCAGTCTGAAATATAACAAATGCCAAATAACATGGGGTTTTGGAGGAGGGAAAGAGGCAAAAGAAAGCCAGGAGCGCTCGAGTGAAAAGGGGAGGGTGAAAGCAGAACAGTATGGGCTTTTCATACTCTAGATTCCATGCAATGTTTGTAACAAACCTTGCCAAAAAACTAGACAAGGTTTTATATATGCTTCTGATTGTTAAGGCTATATGCATGTATTAGGCTTATAAAGTAGAGAGTGTGCCCATGTGATAAGTTTCTTGCATGAATGTGTGCTGCCAAAATCACAGAGAAGAGACAATAAGTAAACATGCAAATTTCTGACCATAAAGACCAACATTTTGTGGGCAGATACTTTAGGTAAACTTTTTTTTTTAAAGCTTTCATGATGCTCATGTTGATGGCGAACTGAAGAAGGTGAGAGGATATGTTTCTGCCTCAAGCAGGGGAAAAAGTGATTGCCTTATTACCATGTTTCTTTTTAAAGCCAAGAGCTAGATTCTTAATCTGCCCTAGTTGCTGTCATTGTGCATAAAAAGGTCACAGATCCCAAATCAGGACCAGAAGCACTAAGGTTTGCATGTGCTGGTGAGGAAGAATATTTCTTATTTGTCACTTCCTTTTGGTCCGGAGTTGGATCTGGGGATGTGAACAAACACTGCCTGTATCAGGAGTAAAGTACTGAACATAATACACTCCAGGGATGTCTGCCAATACCAAGACCAACATTTTGAAAATAGTATTGAGGAGGCATTTCCAGCCATGCATCCTTACTCCACCACACATCATGGCTCAGACTTGCACTGCAGCTGAAACATTAATGCAGCCTGAGCAACTTTAAAAACCATCAAAGCGAGTTCTGTCTCTCACAGAAGTTTTACTCTAAGGGCTGTGTAAACAGAACACTGTCTCTTTAACTGATTTTATTTTCCTCTTTCTTTTTTTTTTTTTTAGTTTAAAGATTACATTTAATATCTATTTCCCAGCAGTGTACAAACTGACATCATCTACTCATAAAAGCGGAATGCTTTGCTTTTTTAAGCTTCAAGCTGAATAACAAATTGCCACAGATGACAGCATAAAAGAATAACAGAATGGAATCAAAAGAAAATTCATTGTCAACAGAAACCCCCTGCTGAGGAATTTCAATTTCATATATCTAATTATCCCTGTCAGTTGGAAGAACTGACAAAAAGCATTCTTTGTTCTCTCTTTCTGCCTCCCGCATCTCACTCTCAATTAATTCCGGCATACAAATATGACTAATTGTCTTTGCAGTGCTCAAGAGCTCTGTATATAAATGTTCATGAACTGAAAATGATTTGGAGAGTATTCATGCATCGATTTATGATATTTGAACACAATAGACATGCATAATTCAGGTGACCATGTTAGCACCCTCACAAGCCCTTATTACAGAGATTAGGCAGGATTCTCTTTTCACATCCTTTTTTCATATATATGCTTTGTGACAATAACTCACTTTGCACCTATTAAAAGAGGAAGCATTATATGTCTGCTGTGGCTTATTGAAATTGCCATGAACAAGATTACCAGCATTTAAATATCATAAGGGGTATGGCCAGAAAATATTAGGCACTCTCAAAAGCAAGACCAAAGCATGATGAAGGTTAAAGTTGATGGGGTTTTTTAATCTTGACTTAATCATTTCAAGAAACCTTTGAAGTGACAGAATTATCTTTACTCAGATCCTATATTGACAAATACTCTGAGGGTCAATTTTATACGATACTTTTTATGTAAATATATACCCAGATGCATGAATGTTTGCATAGAGAGAGGGAGAAAAAATGAATAACTTTTTATTTATTATCCTTTCTAATTAAATGCTAAGGTTACCTCAAGGGAAAGGTTCCTGTATGAGGACAGAATTAAGGTTGAATTAAGGTTTATAATCCATGCTCGAGGAATGTTGCATATAACTTGGCTATCCTGGCTCATAATGAAATCTCCTCCTTTCAATTACTGGACTTTTTCAAACCATATGACATCTTTTAAACTTTGATACATCTGTATTACTTACTTGGGTAAAATTCTTGCCCACAATATGAACTTCTCACCTACCACAAGGGCACAGCATCGCATCTTTTTGAGACAGACCGGCTGGCTGAATCAGAAAAGAAGCTGCAGCAGTCACTATGGTGTTGCTTACACTGGTTTTGCTGGTAATCATGCTGCATGTTGGGATCCATACAGCCAACACCACTACTTAAGAACCCAACAAAAATAAGACATCAGATCTGCTCATGTTTCATCAGAAGGCTATTTTATTCCTGGCCCATTCTTAACTCTGGCACTTCTCCTGAAGAAAAAGTAGGTATGTGAGAAGTTACAACCAAGAGCAGACCTTAAAGAGAATAAGATAATTTATTACATTGAGGAGCAAAGGTACAAAAATAAAGGTTGCACAAATGGCAAGTTTACAATGAAAAAAAAAAGTGAAGTCTGGTCACGTAAGGAAAATCTGCAAGAGTTCTCAGAGGAGACAGAGCTGTTGCAGTTCATAGGACTTCAACTGTATTTTGTACCCTGAATTGTTTTGCACAATATCATGGTGGAGTTTTCCTGTTCTCCATGTTATTATGTTGTTGGAGTGTCACCCAGAATTTTGTTATCCTTCTGATGTTTCATATTGGAGTCAGAGTTTCTCATTTTCCCATGCCCTTTAACATAAACAAAGAATTGTCTTTTGTAAATATGGCCAATGTTTGCATTCATTCAGATGGGAGGAGAATGTGATTGATAGTCTGATTGACCAATGTGGTTGAGAGGTGGGAATTTCACCTTCCAATCCATTGTCACCTTGATAAAAGTATATATTTGGAAATTAATAAACAAAGGCGCTCTTTTGGCCTCAGCGCTGCATCTCAAAAGATTCCAGGTCTCTGTGTGATCATTTCGTGTCCGACTGCATCATTGGAGGTTTTGTTTGTTTGTTTTTCAGGGTTATTTTAATTTCAGATTATATTAATTTTCAGAGACTACAACTTTAAATGACATTGCAGAGCTAAACTCTAGAAACAGAAAGAGAAACTTTCTTCTCAAGCATGTTATAAACTCATCCTGTAAAACTGGGAAGCTGTACAAAGCCCAGGTCTTCATCTCTGTTGCTGCTCCAAGATGAGCAATGACTGAGGTGGAGACCTGTACAGACGCTTGTTTCCTGCATCCCTAAAAAAACGCTTAGGAACTTGCATGGAAAAACATGGAGCCTGTGCATAAGTTTTTCTGTGACACCCAACAATTTATGTGCCCTTTGCATACAGTTCTCAACAGCAGCTGGCTCCCACTGCTACATGCAGAAAATGTCATGAGCTCAGCAAATAAGAGTTTTCCATGTGAAGGAACACAATGATTTATACGCAGTCATCATTCACTGAACACCTACAAGAAGCATATGGATAGAAGAAAGGGCTCTCAGAAAAAGTGGGGGGTTGGAATATGAACAATTAAGCCTCGATTACAAGATTGAGTAAATAACTCTGGGATATTGTCTCAAGAAATAAGTAACTACATTTTGTGAAATATTTACTGTGGCAAAAATAAGAGTGCCAAATGACCTGTTCTCCAGAGGCTAGAAAACAGGTGGGAGTATTAACATGTAAACAAAGACCTTTGGATACTGTGACAATAGCAAATTTGGCAATTCCTGTTGAAACTCTTGTTCAGTTAGCCAGAAATCAATAAATAAAGCAAGTTGGTTTGTGTTTGGGTTTTTTCCTCTGCTGATACCCTCTGAAATTGCTATGTCTTTTCCTTTACAGCTGCAGGTCAGTTTTTCATACACATACTGCAAGCTACTCCTGCATGCTCACTGCATGTGATGGGAGGAAATTAATGCATTTGGAGGCGTAGGTTTGGCTCTTCTGGCACACTTGCACTCATCACTTATGTCACTGATGAATTGAGCCCTATTATTTGAAATATTGGTTTTACTGAGAATACTTTCAGGACATTGTGGAATCAGCATCCTTTACAAATGTCCATTTTTCCAGGTACATCAAAGAAAGCCTGCTTCAGTTTAGCAGAAAAATTTCTCTTAGCTTTTCAATACAGAAACTGAAACCATAATACTTTTTCCGCACTCTTGCAGATTGATGTTGGTTTGGTCTACTCAAGAGGTAACTGATTTTTTTCTATTTTAATCTTTGAATTTTTCCCATTTCTTAAAAGGCTTTCCATCTAACCACAAAGGGAACTGCCACATCATCCCCAGTCCCACCAAGAGACAAGTGCCCATGTACCTCTGTGCCCACACAGACCCTCCATGAGGTTAATGCACTCTGCCTTCCTCGCAGTATCCTTCTCTTGCAGTTATTAAGCATAAAAAATCAGAACTGGTGGGCAAGCAAGGCTCTGATTAATTCAGAAGAACTGAATAGGCAAGTTCTATACCCGTCAGGGCACCCCCAGGGGATTAGAGCCCTGGTTACCAGACAGACAACATCATTCTCTTGCCAGGTTCCACAAAAGATACTTTGGGTCAAATTTTGCTCTCCAATATACACTTTTCATTATTTGTGAAGCTGCACCATATTTACAGCACAGAGTAGTCAGTACTTGGTTCCATTATTTTACTTTTCCGCTTTTTTTCCATTTAAAGAAGCCAACCAACTACAAATATTATAGAGCTGAATGAATGGCATAAAGCCAAAAGCGTAAAGATTGAGAGGCTGCCTTAATTTTTAAACTGTTCTGTTGGCTTTTGATTTTGGCTTAATTTAATTTTGAACCTGCAGGACTTAATGAAGCCATACCTTTGAATTTCCTGGCATTTACCACTTTTGCTCTGATTTGTATCTCTATGGACATTGCTAAGCTCTGTTTAGAAAAATGCTAAAACTAAAACACTCCAGTGTTCCTATAAAGCTCGCATTCCAAATCTCTGTTGAAAATATATCTTTTCTGACTTGCACATATCTGTTAATTTTGCTCTCCCTCTGCTATTATTTATCTCTGTAACTGTATTGTTTAACTCCTGTAAAGTGGTTTTGGGATACACTTTGGATGAAAGACGCTATACAAAATAAAGTTGTATTGTTTTGTACAAGCTGGCACATACTTGTACTTGGTTTCGCATAAGCTTGGCAGAGATCTCTCTTACAGCACAGCGCTTTAGTTTCCCTCCAGCTTTTTTTTTTTTCATCTTTCCCACTTCCTTTTGCTGTTTAGGATGTACTACAAGAACACATTTGTTATGATTAATAGGTGACGAGAAATTTATTTGCTACCCAGACCTTGTCCTTTTCCCCATCAAATATTTTTGAAACAAGCATAATTTTACTGAGGTAGATAAGGCTGCAACATTGACCTGACTAAAATCTAGGTAGAGGAAAGAAACTAAAAAATGCATCTGTTTTTTTTTTTAAATATAACATCTACTTTGATTTTTATAAGCAATCAGAGGTGATTAATGCTTGGGAACACTGTTCATTATATGAGCCTTTCTGTATCCTTGGTCAAATAAAGCAAGCAGGTGCAAGTCATAGGAGTTACTGATTATTTATGGCTTTTAGATACTTTGTGGGTTTAGCTGGTGAGAAAAGTTTTATTCCACTCACATGGACAAAACACAACCAACTGTCTGGACTGATTAAATTCACATTGTTGTATGAGCACATGGCAGACAGGGCAAAAATTATAAAATCTCACCGCCTATGCCATGGCAACTGAGCAAACAGCTCATGGGAAGAATGTGAATAATAGAAAATAGCAATATTTCTCTTTGTGTTTTCAGACTTGACAGTTTTATCCCCACATCTGCCTGATGTCCAGTGAACAAGTAAAGTGCTTGTACTAGCTACTCGAGTTCTCACTGATTTTGCTCATCCTTGTTTAAGAGTTGTCTCAAGATGTTACGTGAACATTTTGAACTTTAGGAGTATGAACCAGAAAATATTTGGGGGTTTTATATGTATGTGGGGAAACCACAGAAACAGGAATATGCTTCTATAAAATTTATTTTAGCATACACATTCAGAATTTCAGTTTTCTGGACAAAAAAATGAAGGTTGAAATCATTTTTCTGAATGTATTTCAAGTCAAATGCCAGACTTTCACAGGGGCCATTCAAAAAATGTGAACTACGTTCAAAATCTTCAACACAGAAATTTATTTCCCTTCAGTTCATGGAATCTGAATTTCAGACAGTTTTCAGTCTGAATACCAGACATCAGCTGGATTGTTATAACCAGGTTCTGGTTGCACTCATGAAACAGAGCTCAGAAGATGCTTCCTCCTATCTCTAAAATACACACATTTGCTTTTGCAGTGCCCAGCATGACTGTTGATCATTCATTTGCTGTATGTGCCATGGGAATTTTGCTCTTCTGAAGCCACACTTACATGTCTTCAGTGCTTTTGGAAAACTAGCTGGCAAGTGGAGACAGGACAGTTTGACCTTTGGTAGGAATACCACTTGCAATTTCCCCTTAATTCCAATGTAGTTTGAATTAACTATATACTCTATTTCAGGTGGCCTATTTTAGTCATGGTCAGAGGCAGGCTGGCTGACAGGATTCAAAAACGATTTACAGGGAAAAACCATATTTTTCATATCAGATATGATGCAGTTTCAGTTCTGTATTTCAAAGGTTGGTATGATCTGATAGCTCTAGTGCTACGAAATAAAATTTTATAAAGGTTTAGTGTATATGACAATGTCTATGACAAAAGGGGATAACGATTGTTATTTTTTTCTATGCTAATGAATTTGTTTTTTTAAAAAGGGTATTTAAAATACTTTCATTCCATGAAACTAAGAACCTGATTTGTTTGCTTGATTTTTCTGCAGCTGTTTTAGTAAGCAAAACTAGTGTTTTTGACAATGCCAGTATGGAAAGCACATCAAGTTCTCTTACGTATCAGTAGTGTGACTTTAATTGGATGTTTTGCCCCATCACAATAGTATGAAAACTAAAATATCTTTCTGTTCTGGAAGATCCACCTTTAAACCAGAAGATCTGGAATAATCTCAGTTCCCCAGATGTTGTAAAGGCCTATGGGTAACTAAAAGTTGAGGAAACAAAAATCAAGGAAAGAAATACATTGAAAATACAATTGCACATACTGATGAAGATGTAAAGAGCACTGAAATCTCTTATGTAAAGAATTATAACCATAGAAACTGCTACTGGACTCAACAACAAAATTTTGATATCTAAAACATTTGATTAGAGAACTATAATTATCTATCAGACCATCTCAGGGTAGATAATTGGGCTTTTGGTCTCTGGGACTATGTTAGAATTACTCTGAAAAAAGTCCTACAAATATACATTCCTCACCATCAGCTCTGTTGCTCTGCAGACCTGCTATTGCCTTTTTAATGTAGACAAAGCCTTGCAGTAGTAGAGTATTCATGGGGGATCAGTAGGTTATTTCACAGTTTTTAAATCAACTTTTATGTTATATAGGTTTTGAGGCAACTTGCAAATAAGGTATAAGATTGTTTATGGTTGTGCTTGATGCACTTAAAATGTATATTGCATGGAAAGCAAGCAGGAAATACTTTAAATAATAGACATGTAGCTTTGATGACACTCATGACTATGTGGTTTTGTTCCTTTCTTTTTCTAGTACATCTGTCTGGTCAACCAGAAGGATTCTACCTGTCTCACCACTTGTCTTGTCGTTTGGATTTTATGTTCTTTCTCCCCTATTCATTCTCTGCTTGGCAAATTTATCAAAACACTGTGACAGAAGAAAACTGCAGGTTAGAGATAATTAGGAATGCCCAAAATGTTTACAGAGGAAGTTCATATGCAGTGCTAATGTCTTTCCTGAGTAGCATTCCTATAAATTTGGAACCCTCTTGGTTTTATTTACACGGGAAGAAATATGAGCACAGAGTTAAAATATATTTATATCTGCACACCAAAGGCAAAGAGGAGGGTAAGAGGCTGATAATTATTTCTGAAAATAAGGAATAATTCTGAAAAAATGAAGCAAAGGATACTTCTGGACCCAGCTCGGCTTACAGTGCGGCAAAATTGAGTTCTGCTATTGATTTAATGAAAACAGGACCAAACACTCTGTGCCACTTGTCCATATGAAGTAATTTGAATGGGCTGAGGAGAAACACAATAGTAGAGACAGGGAATGAAAAACACCCACAACATTATACACCTTCAATTCACCGAGGAGAGCTTTTCTCATGAAGGGGTATATTATTCCCTTATGTGTATGTGGCTTCCATTACCAGAAATGGGAGTTGATCACACACAGAGAGGAGAATGGACTCCTCCGTCTGACATCTCGCTGGCTGCCTGGTATAAAGCCAATAGACAATGCCAAGTTATTCTGATCGAGCTACTAATTGGAATCATGTTGTATATTGCTGAAGTTTGTTTATTTTTATGAGAGCATTAAAATTTCAGAAGAGCTACATTTGGATCTCTCTTTAGTGCATACACATATACTACAGGCAGTCTCCTTGTTTCACATGACATGCAGGGGTACAGCATACATGCTGTCTCTTTTGTGTTTTGCTGTCGTGGTCTAGAGATGGCAGCATGTGAAATTATAGCCCCTGCTGTGTAATGTTTTTAATATGTACAAATGCACTGGCTGAATTAAAGGAGCAGCATTGGTAGCTCAGCCCAACATTTCTTTATATATTATTGCAATTAAATATATTTGAAAATATAAGTACATTGCAAAGCCTGATGGTCTGGGCCTCCTGCCTCTCTTCTTCCCCTCTACCCCCTAACATATGCGCAGCCAGTGTTGACACTGACCCTGTTTTCCAAAAGGAACCCGTGTGTCACATTGCTGAGATTTCATGTCTAAGCTCTCAACACTGTTTAAACAACTGAATCATCAATACTTTTAAGGGACTTGTCCACACAAAATTGTAAGACACTCCGTGGGCAAGAGATGGAAATGGCCACAGAATAACAGCTCTTGTAGAAAATGATGCATTGACAGTGAGGGACAATTATCCTCAGCAGGCCAGTACAACAGGATTGAATCCTTCCTGAAAAAACAACAGTGGTTTATTCTCTTACTGAAGGATGATATATTCTTATTTTACTGCAATGTTTGGCAGGGAACCCAAAAACTAGGCAAGTCTCCCCAAGGTGAGTGTACCCTCTGCTTACCCTTGAAAGCACTGTGCCTTATTAGAAAGGAGGGGTCTATTTCATGCCCAGCTGCAGCAACAACATTAAATAAGTAAATTAATATGCACTTACACACCCTGTGTTTCAGGCTCTGCTGTTCACACTATTCAAATGTTAAAGGCCATGATTGCGGCCACTGACATAGAATTTTGGCATATATTTTTTGGTCTTCCAAAAACCTGCTTGACTCTTTCCCAAGAATGCTAAGCCCATGTAAGTGAAAAGAACAGGGCTTTATCTTTTTTAATTAGAAGGGTAGAAGCAAAACATGCATTTTTTCTGCTTTTGAAAACATTGATTCCATGTTAGTCTGTCTGTTTTCTATGCTTTCTTCTCTGTTCCTAATAATAGAATGACACAGGGTAGCTCTAAAAATTGAATATGTTTGTGCATTTTTGTGTATTAGAAACAATTACGGACATGTAAGGGTTTTCAGCTCTTATATTGTGGTGACTTTTATACTGCCAAGCTCATACCAATACTAAAAAGGAATCACAGGTGACTATAAAAGAGCTAGTGAGAGAGAGGGAGAGTTTCCTGGGTAAGGCAGACTTGAATAAACACTTTAACATTTTGTTTATACCTGTAAAATCTTTCAGAATTGATAACATTCAAATAAGGCACTACCATACAACCATCAGGTGATGGAGGCTTATTTGAATGCACTTCTCTCCAGAAGTAACCTGTTGTCAGGCATGATTTGGAAGGAGCTTCTAATAATTTTTGCACTTCCCAATAGGGTGAGTAAAATGCTGAATTTGTCCTCTGCGCCATTGTGCCTTTAGCCTCAACTGCTGTTAGTTTCTCTGTTTGTTTTCACTGAAGGTATGCTTTTTCATGGTGAAGGAAGCTTGTGGGTGGGAACCCTTTCTCCTGTATCTATCAGGTGGTTAACTTCTCCTTTTTAAGGGTTCATTTCACAAAGCGATAGGCAAAGGCTTCATGTGCGCTTCATTAAGGAGTTTACCTTTCAGCATTTGTTTGATTAGGAAGGGTAATTCAAATCACGCCCCTCTGGAGAGTGAGACATCTGAAGGGAGGGCTGGGGTGGGAGGGTGAGAACAGGACTTAAGATTTAGGGGGGCGGGGGCTAGACAAGGAACCTGGTGGCAGGGGGAGAAATCTCCCTGGACCTCCAGCATTCCTATTTCTAGTGGAGCACAGTAAGCTCCTATGCATCAGATACCATCTGAAAACGAAAGAAACCATTTTTCTACAAGAGAAAGGAGAAGTCAGCAAAAATCTTCTTTAAAGCAGCTTGCTAAAATGCAAACTATTAAAATATGAAGTCTCACTTCCCTCGCCTGCTCCATGGCAGCCCCTTAGTTAGCAGAGATCACATTATCCAATCCTTTGCTAGAACACTATTCAAGTTTTAGCAATTCCCTGTCAAATGTTAAATAGTTTGCCAAAGCATAATAGATGCTTTACATTTTATGCATTACTAGTTCCGAGACTAGGGCTATAAAAGTTTTCTATTAACATGTGAGCACTGAGAGAAGTTTTTCTTTTTTATTTTTTTTGGTTGTTGTTGTGGTTTTTTTTTTTTTTAACTTGATAAATATACATAACTCCTTTACAATGGGGCTCTTGTGTTGCTAATGGGGACCCTTAATGGAGAGTTATATTTCCAGGATTATATCTTTATTCAGTTGCAAATTATTTTTGGGGGGAGTTTTAATACTCTGCTTCAGTCTATGAATAATAGTATCATTTGAATGCAGCGGACACCTGGTGCAGTAGAAGGACAGTGGGAGCTCTAGACTGACCTGGTATGACTGCCAACTTTGCATTTTCCCAGCCTTTCCTATCCGCTCCATTCAGCATCTAATTTCATTCTCCCTCAGCAAAATGCTAGACACTTGTAACTTTATTCTCCCTCGGCAAAAACTTGCTCTCTTGTAAGGAGGGGGAAAAAAAAGTGAAAAAAAAATCATCTTATCAATCTCTTCTTATACAGAGTCTAGTAATTTGAAGGTTGGGTAAAGTTTCAGGAAAAAACTTCCAATTAAATACTGTAAAAAGATAAAATAACAGTGGCCTTGCTGCTGCCCAATAGCTTTCTTGAAGCGCTCTTTTGTTGATTTATTGTACATTAGCCACTGAGCCATGCAAAGAACATTACGTTTCAGAAAGAGCTATTCGTATGCGGCCTGCATCCTCTCCAAAGACAATCAGGCCTGTATTGCATTTTGCAAATTTATACCAGGATGTTGGTTTAGAGTGTTTCCCTGAAAAGTTTTTCAAGTAAGTGTCTGCTTTCATAGGCAAGAGTGATTGAGGCACACAAACAAACCTTTGTTTCAAAACTCACAGATGTATGGCTGGAGCAGAGCTTTGTTTTCTGCTTTAAGGAGTATTCTCAGATTTTTGTTTTGAGCACAACACAGGATTGTACAAAAAAATCAGCTTGAGGATGAATGTCTGGTATAATCTCAGGCTTTCCAGATTTTCCCAGGGTTAATTTTTCTACTCTGAACTTTGTGGGGAGGGAGTTGTTGTTGGGGTTTTTGTTTTGTTTTTTTCTTTCCTTTTCTTTTTAATTCAGGACTCCAACAAAAGAAGCTCTGGGTACTTTAGTCTTTAATGACTTTAGGAAACTTCATTTCAAAGCTATTTGGGAGTTTGTGGCCTTGATAACATACTTCTTGTGCCTAGCTCTAATCAAGTTCTTGTTCTGCTTTTACTCTTGTATCTTCATTTTTGAGCATGGTGCTATGCAATTGTGCTTGTCATTTCTGGGGTGGGGAGATAGCCACCTGTGACCTAATCTAGAAGAGATGAACTTTCAGATACACCCTTTGATGGGTGTAGGTCTGTGTATGAACACTGACCCAAATGACCCATCCAATGCTGAACCACAAGATGTACCTAGTTACAAAATCCTAACAAAACCCACCTTTCTGATAGGCTCAGGTTGGCTGCTAAGCCGTAAACTAGAAACAAAACTGACCGCAGCTGCCAAAATACTGAAGTGTTTCTGATAACAAACACAGCAGCAGAAGGAAATCCCAGGTACTATATGTTAAACATCTGATTGGGATGGGGAGGACACACACTAGCATAGGTAAAGTTGCTCTCTGCTAAGTTGTGGGCTAGATGTAAAGGATGAAGTTCTGGCTAGAGTGAAGTTGCTGGAATTTTGCCATTTGCTTTCACAGAGTCAGAATTTCACCTTAGCAAGCAATGTACTGTGGCTCCAGTCAGATTCACAAGAGCTATCAGGAAAGAAAGGTGGTCAGAAAGTCCCAGCTCTGTCCCCGGTCCTATTACGTCTCTTGCTAGGAGAGCCAAAACTGTTCCACCACCATTCAGCAAAATTGTAAGGTGCAGACAACTGCATTCCCTGCAGTCCCAGTAGGTCTTTGAAGAAAGGAAGGAAGAAAAAGAGATGGCAAGTTACAGACCCGGATCCACAACTTCTTCAGATACCTAATCTAGAAGGAATTCAACTCTGTAATAGTGTCCCTTAGACTAGAACAAGGTGAACATGCTGGCAAAGATGCATTGCTGTTGATTAGGGTTTTATTAGAAATTTGCCAGGCATGTTTTGTTTTGAGGTTGAAAAATTGTTTCACCACTGGACAATTTCCATTGGGAAAATATCTTTTTCTGTCAAGAAATCTGCTATTTTGTGTGAATACTTGGAAAGCAAAAACTTTTGACCCTAGATCAAGACTCTATATTAAAGTAACAAAAATTGTTGGTTTGGTAATCTCAGTGTGTGTTAGCAGTTTAATGGTAGTTTGAATACCTTCTGCCTTCAGTATCTTCTAATAAATTAATTTCCCAGGCAAACAGTGGTGTAAGCTTTATGCAAAAGACAAAGACCATGGTGCAGTGCAGGTTCATCTTCCAGCTGGTAGCACAGGACATGAGGAACTTCAACTACAGTTCCCAAAAATATGTTTTTCAAGGGTATGAGAAGAAAATCATAGGCAAGTGGTTTAAAACAAAGTCCTTTGGGCTGTTTCGGCACACAGGAGCAAGATCTAATTAGATCTTACCTTTTTACCTTTTCTGGTGGAAAATTATTGAAAAAAAAATGGATATGTCATTCAATATTTATACCATCAATAGGCTTAGTTGCTTTCCTGTCTTTGAAGTATGTAATGCGTAAGAAGTTATTGCAAGTTTGGCATGATTTTGATAGTTAATGCAGGCCCTTATTTACTTGAGGGTGAATCCTGTCCCCTCCATGGTATGAGGCAATTACAGACATGGTAGAACCTGTGATGTTTTTCTGCATAAGGAAAAGACCCGCTGACAAATTCTTACAGGGCATAGCTACCCCCTCTCCTGTACATTGTAGAACCACAACCTCCACCAGCTATTTCTCCCTTTCAGTAGATCACAAACTGGCATTGCTCCATAGCTGATCTTCTAAGTTGGGAGCATGTTGGAAAGTAGGAGGGCTCTGCTGAGAGACCTGGAATGGTTGGAAGGATGGGCAGAGTCCAATCAGATGCAATTTAATAAATCCAAGTGCCAAATCCTGCACTTTGGCCACAATAACCCCCTGCAGTGTTACAGGCTGGGTACGGTGTGGCTGGACAGTGCCCAGGCAGAAAGGGACCTGGGGGTGACATCAGCTGAACATGAGCCAGCAGTGTGCCCTGGTGGCCAAGAGGGCCAAGGGCATCCCAGCCTGTATCAGGAATGGTGTGGCCAGCAGGAGCAGGGAGGTCATTCTTCCCCTGTACTCAGTGCTGGTGAGGCCACACCTTGAGTGCTGTGTCCAGTTCTGGGCCCCTCAGTTTAGGAAGGACATTGAGATGCTTGAGCTTGTCCAAAGGAGGCACCGAAGCTGGAGAGGCGCTTGGAACAAAAGCCCTGTGAGGAACAACTGAGGGAGCTGGGGTTGTTCAGCCTGGAGAAAAGGAGACTTAGAGGTGACCTTATAATTCTCTACAACTTCCTGAAAGGTGGTCGTAGTCAGGTGGGAGCTGGTCTCTTTCTCCAGGCAACAACTGACAGAGCAAGAGGACACAGTCTCAAGCTGCGCCAGGGTAAATTTAGGTTGACTATTAGGAAAAAGGTTTTTACAGAAAGGGTGATAAAGGACTGGAATTCTCTGCCTGGGGAGGTGGTGGAGTCACCAACACTGGATGTGTTTAAAAAAAGACTGAATGTGGCACTTGGTGCCGTGGTTTGGTTGAGGTGTTTGAGCATGGGTTGGACTTGATCTTGGAGGTCTCTTCTAACCTAGTGATTGTGTGATTCTTTGATTCTGCAACTTGGTGTAGGCTGCAATCTCCCAGTCCTCAGTCCTTGGGATTCAGACCTCCCCAACTGGGCTAAATTATAACCCATTTTACAAACTCAGACAGATGAGATGTCACAAGTAGTTGCATATTCAACCATTTTTAAATTTTGTGTACAATTTCCAAAACTGTAGAACTTCCAAGAAGTTCCTAGCTTTCTAGGAACATCTAGGTAACATCATCCTCGACGGCTTCTACGCTGCATTTCAGCATACATTTTGTGATTCTGGAGTAATTTTTTTGTTGTTTTTTTCATTAATCTAACGTCTTTTGTGACCAAAATAGGAATAGCCTTCTCCTTCAGAGACTTTTCATAAAAGTACATTGATTGCAAAAAATGTGCATGTCTAGGGGAAATGTTGGTTAAATGTTTTTCACAGTCATACCTGTGCTCTTCAGAGACCAGAACTGCTTTTGAGCTACTACAGAAGGCCAACTACCATTGGATACTGTTGAGGTAACTGCTGGAAATCCCCTTCAAGTATCTGAAAAACATATGAAACATTCTTGAGAAAATTCAATCAAACCTAAGAAGTCAAAATCAGCAATGTTTCACAGCATTGAACCAGACAAAGCAGCCTAGTCTTCATTGGGGCTATTTTTAAGAATTTCCCACTTCTTGCTAGCATTTCTTAGTCCCGTCAGTTAAAGTTCCACCTTTATTTTTCACAAAAGTAGCAGGTCTACTTTATTTCTTGTTTGAAAATATCTTTATTTCCCTTCTTAAAATGATAGCTTATGGATAGAAGAGAGGGAGTAGGATAAAGCAAAGCAAGGAAAAAAAAGAAGAAAGATGATCCAATAAAACCCTACTATGGTCCAAAATCCTACTGGAAATGATCTGGGAGGGCAGCTTGAACCTTTACCACATGTTTTTTCAACCAAACTGTGACTTTCAGGAAGTCAGATTCTTTTATCACAGAACTTCAGGGCAGGACAGTTGCCATTGCAGTGTAACCAATACACTCCTGTGGTGCTCTACATCACATGCCTCTTCTGCACAGCTCTGTGTTCATTTCTCTGCTCTGCCATTTACTGTTTGGCAGCAATTTCTGATTTGGTGCTCTGAGTGTTTATGCAGATGCAGGAACCAGAAAATTTGGATAGTGAACATACAGACATTTCCCACATACCCACTAACAGTAGTACTGTTACCATGCTGCATATGTGAACTTTTTCAAAACTATTATTATTATTTCATGTCAAGGTTAATCTATCATAATACTATCATGTAAGTGGATTTTTTTCAGAAATGTACAGTTACAAAAATAAAGATTTGAATAACTTTCATGTGGGGGTGCACAGGGAAGTGTCTTCCTTTCCCAAAGGAATTTTAAAGCAAATAACTGCAAAATTCATTAACAGAAGTCAGAACACCCATGTTTATTCACTACTACTGTACATACAAGTCTGGTTACCCAGCAATGGTGTCTTTTTGGGAAGAGGAATGAACTCATGGGTCACAATTTTTCATGGGTCACAATGTTCATCCAGCTGTCAAATCTGGCTTTGCTCATGGGGTAGTTAAAATTTAGGAATATTTATCCATAAGGGAGTTGGAAAGAGAAGAGGAAAAAAATAAAATGAAATAAAATATAAATAATAATTTTAAAAAATTGCTTAAGGGAACGTGAGTGTTGGCAGTGTTATGGCCTGGGTAAGGGTGTGGTCCCACAGTCATAGTTGCAGAAACCCTTTCCTGCCCACTGTGTGCTGTTTTCATGGGGGTGACTGGCAGTGTAAACAACTGTCTTCTTTTCCTGTTGCACAGCAGCAAATCTATGACTAAATATTGTTGAAGTGGAGTAGTGTAAATGATAATTTTGCTAAAATGATAATTTACCTATTTTGGGTATGCTTAAAGGTTGAAGAATATAGGTAGCCTACAATTTTTAATGTATTATTCCCAAAAAAAAAAAAAAAAAAAAAAAAAAAAAAAGGTGAGATAATAAAGTGCTATCTCTATTTTTCACACAAAAGATAAAAGACAGAGGAAAAGCAGAACTGTTGCATCCTGACACAAGCTGACACTGAGAGAGAAACAAAACAAGCTTTTGAACCTAATGCAGCCATAGCATTCCAGGTAGCCATATTAGCATGGCATTACACTCAGGAAAATAAGCCCTGAAGAAATAACATGGCAGAGCTGACCTCAGGATTAAGATGATATCTCTGGACAGTATTAGTTTGTGTATATGTTCTAATGAAAAGGGTATACCTAATGAAATAAAATGTGCATTTGGAAGACAAAGGAATCAGGGGGAAGAAACTTGTGTAGGATTCTTCTTTTGGGGGGCTTAAAAATCTGTTCATCCACTAAAATAATTAGCAGAGTGCTTGAAAAATAAAATTAAAGTAGGTAAATGCATCAATGATTTTTTGGTCTTGCTGCCTTATTTTTTTCAAATATTCTTACAAACAGCTGGTATCTCGTGTCAGAATCTGGCATAATTTTACTTTAGGTATTTTTTTGGTTTTTTCTCCCTTTAGGTGAGGAAAAGAAACCCATTGCTAATCTGTAATAGATCAGACTCTCACATATTATCTGTCCTTTCCTTAACGCTGCTCTGCCATGCTGGGTAATAGCACTGTGTGGGAAGAAAGACATACACTAGGAGAGGAAGAACATGTATTTGAAGAAGCAATATTTGAGTTTTTCCATTTCCCGCCTCAGTCTGCATTATTGCATGTGTCCTAAGCCCAGAGAACACTGTACTTGCATGAGGATTATGAGTCACATTCCCTACTTATTTGGAAACATCATTACCCTGTGTAAAAAACCCCAGAGCATTACCCCGAAGTAATGAAGGTCACAGTAAAGCTAGAGGAAAGGCACAGCCTGCATGAACCTCTGCTTCACCTCTGACCAACTGTGCAGTCTTTCAGGCGTTTTTTTGGTATTTCTCCATGTGGCAAAGAAAAGAAACACGGGGAAACACAGCCTCAGTGCGAAGAGCACTGTATAAATGAAGCACTTCTGAAGTTGTCATACTCTTCGTGGCTCAATTCCTGTTTTGGGGTCTTTCTGTTTAGCTCTGTGCCATGGGAGCCAAAAGACACAGGTTAATCATGCTGTAAAAAAAAAAAAAAAAGAGTGAAGTCCTTAAACATCTGGGTTTTTTCTTGCCAAAATAATTTTTGCATAAACATCTGGGTTTTTTCTTGCCAAAATAATTTTTGCATATTCCTATGCCTTACTAATTGATTGGAAACTGTGTTTCATAATGTGTATACTCCTTAACTGTTGACTAACAGAAGCAAACAGCTGTACCTTACATGACTGTAGTGTAAATCTTTGGGGATTCAATAATGATGAAGCATTAATTCAATCCCTTTCTTATTCTGGTCCAATTTAATGAAAGGCCAAGACTCTTTGACTTCTATATGACTTCAGATGGACAGGAAGGTTTTCACTGCAGAGGTCCAAGACCATGTTACCTTCCTTCTCCTCATTTTTATTACTTAAATGCAAAAGTAGTAAATAAATAAGTGCTCCAGTGACTTAAGATTTATCTCCTTGTTTCTGTTGTCCTAGAAAGTTTTAAGTAAGTGACATTTATGGATTGTCTGTCACTCTATGCAGGTAAAAGTGCTCAACAGTGAAATTTTCAACAGAACTCCACTTGAAATATATCTCAGATTGTAACACAAAAAGTTTGGGATCAGGCAGGCTTTTCCTACCCAACTTAATAACTATATATCCTAGCACTGCACATATTCATCCAGTATTCATCAGCCATAGGATTCTTCTGCAAGACTTGGAGTTTGAATACCAAAGGCTGCCATAGTTTTTCAAATGAAACAATTACAAAAAGGCTAAAGAGAAACATTAGAATGAAAATATGTTTCTGACTTTATCCCTCTGAGAATTTAATGAGCTGAAGTACTCAGCAGCTAAAGAGAAATCTACATTTTCAAGTCACTATATTTTTTTTCCTTTTCACCAGCCGAAAAGAACAGACAGGTGAGAAATAAAAACCAAGGTGTCTGTATTAGGATTGAATGAGGAAATGCTTTCCCTCAAATAATTTCATGCAAGAGACTTACTGAATATTTTCATAGGAGAATTTTAAATAAAATATGTTTTTGATTAAATTCTGAATCTTCTACAAAGACATTTATAGCACCTTCAGGAAGATAATTACTTAACCTACCCCAGAATTAGTCTTTGATGAAACCTCCATCTTTTCTGAAATGGAAACAGACCACTGCAAAAAAAAAAAAAATCAACCAGTTCTAGTAAAGGTAAATGTAAGAAGCGTTGAGATAAAGGAGGAAGTTCTGCTGTATCCAATCACATGCCAGTTCATTAGTTATTTGTATCCATGTTAAGCATGTATAATAAGGTTAGGGCCTCTTCCCTCTGTGGTGTCTCCTGTTTGCAGATCTCCACCATGTTTAGCTGGCTTTTTCCTGCTGCAACCTGGCCTTGCAGTGATTGGCAGAGAGGTGCTGCTTGTTTGGTGAACTGGAAGAACATCCAGTCCAAGAAGAGCGCCAGAAGCTCAAGTTGTACCTGTATCTGCTGAACAGCTGGAAAGAGTGGCATGAAGACAATGGAGGAACTTGGTTATTATATGTGCTTATAAAAATGTAAAGGTAAGGATAGCTGAAGAGTTCTGATAAATCAAACTATTGTGCCTGAATCAGAACAGATACTTTCATTAGGAATAAGCAGATTTAAGTCTGTTAGATAAGCAGCCACTTCATTTGAGTGAGAAAAATTGATTATTGTGGTTCAGTGAAACGATGCCAGAACACAAATCAAACACAGCAGATAGCTGGAGCCATAGCTAGCAAAATGGAGAAAAAGAGAAGTAAAGGCAACTGTAGAATAAAAGTGGTGTGCTCATGAGCATAGCTGTTTCTTCTAGAGTGGCCTTCATAAGACACTGCAAGTGGCACGGCTGGATACACCTGAAAACTCAGTAGGAAATTAAAAGGCAATTAAGTGTGTGTTAACCGGTGGAGTACATCATGTGGGTCTTTAAGTATCTCAGTGTTCATGTTTTGTACTGTTATGCTGGGCAATTGTTTCGTTCTGTCAGTTGTGCTCTCCAGACATTTAGCTGTAACCTAGCAGGGATTGAAGACAAAATAACATTCCAATTTTCACACTGGCAACAGCTGATTTGGTTAGGCAGTACACTAAATATAGTAATTTGCTATGTAGCCAACAACAGTGATAGCACATCAAAAAGAGATTCTGTGACATAGCAGGGATCCCTAATGTGCTAGGAATGATGAATGGGCTGTTCATGCACCTCACAGAATGATGCTGCTTTTCAAAATGAAAAGCGGCGTGTGTGACCATCAATATCTTACATTGAATTATTGGCTTCTGTCATGATGCCTGTATTTTAGCCAGCTCATGTAGTGGAAAATTATTTTATTCTAGTGACATTTCTGATAAAAGAGGCATCAATAAATATTTTCCCTGAGAAATGTGTTCTAGATGTTTACAATAGCAGCAGTCCTTTGAAGAGCCATCCATGACTCATAATAAGTAAATAAAATCATTATTAAGCAAAGACTGAAACATGAATATCTTGCATTTAGTGGGTCTCTTTTTCAACATGAGCGTTCTCTATGCCTAACTAGATGGATGGCTGTTGTACCAGTGTAGAATGCTGCCTGACTCAATGTAAGTGATGCCTTCTGTGCCTTTATTATTTGTGGGAATAAAGGTGATGTGCTAAAACACTACCACTACTGCCCTTCAGCCCAGGTTGCCAAGAGAATTGCAGCATCCTTGCTGCCATAACTCATTCTGTGTGGATTGTACTGAAACATCATCTGACAGGACAGCAGCAAGGTATATGATGAGGAGCACTCTTAATTTCCTCATTGGCCTATGGAGAGCAAACCAGTAAGTGGGGTTTGCTCTCCGTAAGCCAATGAGGAAATTAAGAATGTTCCTCATCATATTCTGTCAAGTGCTATATAATGCCTTAAATGCTTTCCAAAGTCAATTACACTGAATCCACTTACTCAACTATAAAAAATGTAGCTTGAAGGTCTCCTACAGGCCCAACAAACCACATGGGCGTTCACCATGACGCCATCATTTATCTATAGCTATCTATGCACACCTGATGAAAGAAAGAGGATTTGGTTGAATTCAAAGCATATAGGGCAGCAGTATGGGATGAAGTTTATCTAGACGTAGTGCCAACCCCTTCTTATTCAGCTATACTTCATTATTGGTTACAGTACATGTTTGTTTCAGAGTAATTGCATGGTGATATTTTCATCTGCTATTCTGCAGTGGTTTTGAACCTTCTCCATAGGAGACAATCCCTCCTACTACTTTTTCCTTTTGTGTTCCCCCAATAGATGCTCTTCAACAAACCCTAGGAACTTTTTAAACCAATCCTCAACACTGGGCTTTTCCACGAGACTGCTGTTGACAAACAATTTTTGATGCGGCATTATGTCATCTCCTGTCTCTTCTTCACTTTCTGTACTCTTAGCTTAACTCCAGGTCACAGGATTTCCCAAAACCTGTGATTTTCCGATATCCCTACCACCTGCCTGCACCTGCACATAACAAACTGTAAGTCATATATGGTAGACAACTGAAGAAAGCAAACTTGTCTGCTATCCAGAAGACAAATGCATCTATGAAATGCTATGGAATACAGCTGGCATTGAGGCACAGATTCACGTTAAGGTTAAACAAACCTTATTTTTAATTAATTGGTGCTTGAACACTAGGATTGAATCACTACATTAGCTGTTAAGATATTTGAAATTTAAACGAACTTTTGCATTTTAGAATACCAAATATCTCACACTGCAAAGCAAGAGTACTGAGGTCTGTGAGGGTCACATAGCTTTCACTTGGGTTTTGATATCAATTTGGAAGGTTGAAAGATAAATAACATTTTGCTATTTGTGAAATAAGTCCATTTCATAAAGCTGAACTGAGATTCAAAGTGTTTGAATATTTGGGTATTTTTAATTTCACTGTAAATATTTTGGCAAGCCCTATTCTAGAGCCACAACCACTACAGTCAATAGCAAGAGACAAGGTATCCATCAGCACAGCAGGGATGGAGCAATTTAACACAGCATATTTCCTTCTTTTAAAAAAATTCCACTTTCAGAAGTACCAGTCGAACAGTGAATTAAACACTTTTTAAAGTACTTCTCTAAGTGTACTACCAGTAATTCTGGGTCATGTTTCTGGGTTTTTACTATTCCATGAACACTGTTTTATTATATCTGCAATAAAACCTCAACTTTTACATCTAATTTCTCCATTGAAAGCCTCCTTTCTAGAGAAGAGATTCTAGAAAAACACAGTGACAGATCTACCCGGTCACACATTGTCTAACAGTGGCAAAAGCTGACACTTACCAGCCTTCATTGCACTGGACATAGAGGATTAGTCTAGAGATTTCTAAAAACTAGTGACTTCGGATATTTCTGTCCTTTCACCCTGAAAAAGATTTTATTCTTTCCTCTTCCACTCTTACCAGTTTACTTTTCCCATCTTTAAAAATAACACAGCTTCAGACATTATATTCCCCACTAACACTAGTGCTTTTTGAGCCTGTTTTCAGATGTTGCTAGTTTTTAAAGAAAAACTCATCAGAATGAAAAAACCTCTCTGCTTTTTTAGAAATCAGAAAATTCTCTCAGGACAGAAGGAAATTCATCTTCAGCCTTGCACACTGAGTATGTCTGTTATCACTGAGAGGCAGAATAGGGCAGTCTTGTGGGCTGAACAAGGTCTGCTGACTAAAACCATGACACTAAATCCAAATATTGGAAAAAGAACTCATGTTCATCCTGAGACATCTAAAAAAAGTGATGTCTCCTCTCTGGTGCTGTTCTGACTTGCCCTTCGGGTGTGCTGTTTACCCTAAAGCTCTCTACA
Source organism: Hylia prasina (assembly GCA_013397195.1). Lineage (NCBI taxonomy): Eukaryota > Metazoa > Chordata > Aves > Passeriformes > Sylviidae > Hylia > Hylia prasina. The sequence continues at coordinate 113,915 of VYXD01001455.1, forward strand.
ATTTGGGAACTGATATTGACAAATAACAGGGGCAATACCAGGAGTTTCAAGAGGACAATTGTAGAACAGGCAGCAAAGGCATGAAACAATCAGTGCCTGTCTGCCATGAGGTGAAAACTGAATCATATTTAGAATCATCAGATATATATATTGCATTTTACCCCATCAAATTATTAAAAAAAGAAATAAAAAATAAAATTTTTAAAAATGTGGATCTGAAGCTAGTTTAGCAACAGAAAACCTTAATCCATTATGCAAGTAGAATACTGCTCTTTTTTTACTACATATTGCTTTTGTTACTACTAATTATTAGGAATAGGTCTATGTTGAGGGCCCCAGTGGACATGAGTAGTAATCACTTCTCTAAATTAGCTTCTGATGAAGGACTCAACTCAGTGAGAGCTTGTGTAGTACTGCAAATCCATTTCCAAACATATTTTACATATACTCTTGTTTGTTTCCCCTGAAGTACAGCAAGGGTTGCAGTTCATTAATTGAAAAAAATCTAAAGGAGTCAAGAAAGAGGGACTGTGACAAAAGCAGAGCTGATGCAACTCAGAGTAAAATTCCAACACCCTAAGAATCAGGTGCTTGACCTAATGGTGCACGACCATACTGGATCATGGTTTCTTATGCTGTCCATGACTACCTCAGCATTACTTTGTGATTCACATCCCACTACTTTGCTTACATCAGCCTAATAGATCCTTGTTGTACAGTTAGATGGTAAAATCTTTGAGGAAACTGGGGGTTTTTTCCTTGAGAAAAGAGTGTCTGGTATAGTGGACAGCAAATACAGGACCAGGGTCTCCAAGCCTAATGCATTCCTCAAATGCATTGTTACATTAAGATATCTTTGTTGGCTTCAGTGGTGTTTCATCTACCTGTGTCTTCTTTTCTTTATCTACACAGTGCCTGTCCATACCCAAACTTTTGCAAGGCGAAAATTCAGAATTATGGTGTTGAAGTAGCAGTAATAAGATTTGGAAATTGAATAAATTCCCTCATTTCTTTTATTATTTGCCTTCTGCAGGGCTCATATTTTCCAAGTTCATTTCCATAATAAATCTGCAAAGCTGCTACAGATGAAACAATACAGAAATTCCCCTGTGTTTTTGCATTACTTCCATAACAGAGGCTACTAAAGGAATGTCGACTATTGCAAAATTTATGATTCTATCATGTGTTGACAATAGATCAGCTCTCCTCTTTCATCTGAAATGCAATACACCGTTATTATTTCCATGTATTTACATTGCCCCTTCCATATCTTATGTTTAACTGAATGAGTCATAATTGTCTTCTTTCAATTATGCTGAAATCAAAATTGCCCTGATAGCACTGGTGGGTGCACTTGACAATGCTGCCCCCCACAGCTCTTCTGCCTTTTTCTGCAGATCGAGGAAACAACTGAGCTGCAGAAGTCCCAAATGTGCTCTTCCTTTAGCTAAATTAAGCCTCTTGTCTCCCTCTGAAATTCAAGGCTGCATAAGAGAAGCAAATAAATCAAGAGTGGTGCTATAGCATTTAGCCATCCGTCAGCACTATAAACTGTTCTTGCCTACCTGCTTAAAAAAGTTAACTCCTTACATCCCTGTCATTCTCCAGTCCAGGTCACCCTCCTTTGAATCCTCGGGAAGCCTCAAACTAAGGCATTACAGCTTACAGCAAGTAGAGTTTAGCATGGTATGAGTTTAAATTCCTTATGAGAACCCCAGGCCACACCGCTGTAGTGCTGGGCACCAGCAGTGTCACTCCAGATACCATGCTACCTGTATTCCCACCATCACTGGGAGAGTCCTACAAGCAGATATCTGGTGCACATCTGAACAATTATGTCCATGTTGTCCGCTCTCTTATTTGTGTTGATTTTCATTTTCTCATTTAAAGACAGAGATAACACACAAAAGCAGCCTAAGAACAATTTTTAAAGTGCTTTAATAAGCACTTAACATAATTTGCTTCTCTCTCTCTGTTATACCCATGATTTCAGCCCAGGTTATTTAGTGTTATTTAATAGAGTACATATTTCACCACTGTTTGAAAATTAGTGGTATGGGATGAGTTACAAGGATGGCTGTCTCGCAGAGAAAGTATTTCTTAGGTAATGAAAAGTAAATTTGTTTTGAAGTATGATTTGCTTCAAAGAGGGAGATACTCGCTCCAGACTACCCTTTTCAGTTACTGGCAATCCTATAATCCAATGGCGGGTAGTCTGCAAGTATTACAACTCCTGTAATCACATATTTTGGTGAGCATGGGCACACCGATGAGCAGTGCTGAGTTTAAGAAGACTTCTGCTGCAAGGAAGTGCATTTTTAGACAGACAGAGGACTGATGCAATGAAGGCCACCTTTGCATTCTGTTTGATCTCTGCAAATTCTCCAGATATATGGTAAAACTACTGAACAAATTGCTTGCAGCTGTATGTTTCAGAAGAAAGAAATTTACTAGTGATCCTTTATTTTCCTGAAGGAAATTGTTTGTTAGTCTACATATATGCACTAAGTAGCATTTCATTCATCTTGTGCAGGTCTTTACAAATAAAAATCTCAGCTAATATCCACCATGTGATTTCGAAAACTTACAAAGGAGCTAGCAATTATCTTGATTCCAAAGCAGAAATAATTTGCCCAAAAAACAATCTGAAAGAGAATTTCACATACAAAGAAAGATACCAAGTGTGTACTTGCCTGCCACAGAATTCTCTCTTTGTCTCTCCCCGCTTTTTCCTCTCCATGTACTCTCTCCCCTCCCCCTTTTTAAAGCTTGTTAATTCAGATCAATCCTTCAGTGGTAATATTGCCTTTGGGTTACATGCCAGCCTATGGAATTATATGTTTGAACACAGGGCCAAACTAGCAGTTATTCCCCTGCCACTAAAGGTGAAAAGGTTTCCAGTAAATCAGGTTACTTTTCCACAGGGTAAGCGGTGTTAAATACAGTCTCTCTGGGTACTTCATCAATATGATTAACCTATTGGCATTATAGTTATCAAATTACAGTATAAGAAGTCATAAAGTTAAAAATAAATCTGTTTTCCATTGAGAAAATCCATTTAGGTGGAGACTGTTATATTAAAAGCTTACAGAGTATATATAATAGTATCATAGTTCATGAGGAATCATTACCACAGTGGAAGTTTTCAAAATTAAACTTGCGGGAATGTCTTACAGATAAGTAAAAAGCTCTCAAGGGATTCAAAGTACATACCATACAGGACCATCATCTTATTAGAGTTTTACTATTAACCCTGTTAGAAGTCTCCAAGCTGAGTAAGATTACAGCATGTGGATGGTAGAGATGTTTTGCAGACACTTTGCAACTCACCACAAAATGTTCACCTTGGGATCTTGGTCCCTGTAGCTGAGTTAAATGGCTGCCCTAATTCCACCAGCATGGCTGCAGCAGTCTCTTAATGTACCATAAATCCAGTCAAGTACTTTGACCTCTTTATTCATTGTCACTATAGCTCCTGAAATTGTCCATTCTAGCAAAGGGCCTGCAGGAGTTTGGCTCTTTTGACAAATGTGGTGGGAAAGCAAGTTGGTTTCCTGCAAAATGTGGCTGGGCTTTTACTGCAGAGAAAATAAAGGCAGTGAGGAGAAATTGGAACACTAATGCAGATCAAATGGGATGGTCATTACTTCCTACTACATGCAAATTACTCATATAGTTTAATCAAACACATTGCAATTCATTAAGTGGCTGATGCTTCTGTATTGCATTCAGTGGTGCTTGTGGATTCCATGACTCATTAATGAGAAATGTTAGAATACAGAACTGTTGCGAAAAAGTTACTCTGGGTGAAGGAACATGATGCTTGTATAAATATTTGTAAGCAAAGATACATGTTTATTGCAGTTCCCTTCAGATTCTACTCTGTAGGTTCTCTCAGTCTGCTTTAAAATTATCTCATTTTTTTTTTCAAGAAACGCAGCTTTTGGCTATGGAATGTACAAACTTCAATTTCAATAAAACTTCAATTTCAATAAAACTTCAACTTCACTAAAACAATTCTCAATCAATGGAGAAGCCTCAAATCACCTCGGAAACCTGAATACACCTATTAAATAAAGCACACTTTTAAAATATGTAAGAAGATGAGATGGACATGATTTCATATGGCAAGTTATTTCATAAAGTGTGAAATTTTGTATATCTAATTCTGCAATTTTCATTGCTATTAAACAAGCCATATTTGGCAATAAATCTAAATGCAATGATAGACTGTTTGCATTTCTTCAAAAATGTTGCACTGCACAAAGACAATATCTAGAAGATGTAAAAGTAATTTTCACTGTTACATTTAGTATATTCATACCATTCATTTGAAATCAAGTTGTGGGCATGTATATGAAAGTAGAACATCAATTATTTCTTAAATTATCAGAAGTTTCTGTTAGTAGCCTGAAACTAACACATATAGGATATTTCACTGCTCCATTTAAATAACTGTATATGTTGTTGACTTAATGCTACTAGATTTTTTATAGCACTGCATGAAAAAAAAAGTAAAATGCTTTATTCTTCATTTCAATGTGTAAAATGTTTATGATATTATTGTTCTAAAACTGTCCTCCCAGATACATGATACTCCCTTAGAAACCTGAAAATGCTGGATTTTATGAATTTTTAATTATTTGTATCAAATTTTAAGATGTTTTAAAAGCTGTTGGATGAATCCTGATATTTTAAGTAGTTTTGAGTAAATTTTTAGTATTTTAATTGTATATTTATAAAATAAATGCTTAGCTTTCATATTATGTTTCATCCAGGGAATAAATGAATGTGTTGGATTAATAAAATCAATTTGAAAAATGTAACTTACTCATTTGCATTAGTTAGCCCATATTATATTTTAAATTACTATGACAATAAATTTGATTACCATTATGACAATGGTACATGAAAAAATGAAAAAGTAAGAATTAAATACTTAAAATGACAGGTTTTTTACAGTATCTATATATTTTCAGCAGAATATGAGGATAAATGGGGCAGGAGCTTTACAGCAACTAGCACATTAGAAACTACTAGTCAAAAGAGAAGCATAATCTCAGATCCCAGACATTGTTAAAGTTTTGATGTCTCAGGCTATATCTACATTAGCATATAGTAAAGCACAGAAGAAGCTGTTGATTGTAAGATTTTAACATCCAGACAATAATCATGTTAGATGCTTTTGTAGCCTTGTTCTTTTTTCTCTGATCTTCCTTTTTTTTTGCAGCATTCAGGGGAATCTAAGAGAATCTAACCTAACAGAAGTTTAAAACTGGATATGAGAAAGACCAATAGAAAATCAAAGTTAATAAATTTAGAAACAATATTCAAAGTTTGAATCAGCAAGACTTCACCAAGAATGCCGTGTTCAGTTGTTAGCACCCCTGTCTGAAACAAATGAGCCTAGACTAGAAGATGTACTGGGAGAATGGAGATTCCCACTTAAAGAAAAGAGATAGAAGAGACAACTGTGTTTAGACACTCGAAACTAAGCTGAGCAGGGAAATTATTGTCTCTATAAATGGATAAGAAAGGTAAACACTAACAGAAGAACAGTCCTTAAAGCTTAAGGACAATGTTGATGCAGAACGAGTGGGCATATCCCACCTATGAATACATTTACTACAGGAACTAGCAGATGACATAAACACCAGAGAAGTGAGGCTGTGGTGGAACAGATTTCTGCTGGTGTAATGGGTAGAGAGTCAAATATTTTTTTGGTATCCACCTTTGTGGTTCCATGATGACATGTAAGACTGGAGGATGCCATTTCCTGAAAGGCAGGTGCAACGGGAAGTCACCTCCTCTCCCATAGGAATCTGGTACAAAGGTACCTCCTAGGCTCTGTGGGATCCAGAAGGACAGTCTCTAAAAACAAAACACCGGATGAAATCCATCTGCCTCCTAACACTGAGCAAAGGTCTGTGGCCCTTCTGTTGTCTCAGAACTGGTGTATGAAGGCCAATTTCCCTGGTATTCGCATTGAACCCAAGATCCAACCCCTGTTTTGTGGCTTGTTTCCCAGCAATTGCATGGACGTTGTTAGTCCTTCCTGAAGTATTGCACTCTGAAAGTGATCCCCTGATGTGCCTGTGCAGCGCTCTACTAATAAAAGGACCTCATTTGTCATTTGGGTGGACTGAGTAGGAGCTGTGAGAAAAATATTGTGGTTAACTATTGCATATCAAACCTTAGGACCTGAATAGCTTTCTATTTCTCTATTGTGTATAGCTTGTGTTATACACAATATAGAGAAGAAATAATTATGGGCAAAAGTCATTTCAAAAAGCTGAAATATGACTATATAGTACACAAGATTAATAAATATTACTTGAAAATTATTATCCTCTTAATCTACTTGAGGTAACAAGAGAATAATCCTCAATATCTTTATAAGTTCCTGGCAAAATACCATATTTTACATTTTATGGCACTTATTTTATATATATTAGTTATGAGGGTTTCAACAAAGACGTCTGCTACCCAGCCTGTATGTTTTTATCCATGATTATGCTTTTAGGTGCATTTTATTTTATGGAATTTATTATGCTTTTTATTTTATGGAATAACTGAAACCAGACGGAAGCAGTCATTAACACGGTGGTATTTTAACTGCAGAAAGTTTGGTCCTGCCTCTATTTATGTACTCAGGTTGAGGAGATTAGCCTTGACATGGCAAGCAGAGCCCGGAGGCACAAGATGCATCTGATCTGTTCAGAATGACATCTCAGCACACCAACGTGCTTTGCCACTCATCCACACAACTGGCAAGGAGTGGTCCATATGGGTCTCCATGGTGGTCTCTTTTGATAAAACATGTATTCTCGGATATTACAAAATAGTTGTATGTGCTCCAGGTCATCAGCAGCTGTCCAATGCTCTTCTGGTAGCTTGGACCAAAAGGAAGAACCTCATCCTTTCTTAACAGTGAGATCCAGCTGAAAAATCAGGGACAGGTATAATAACTAATTTTCCATTTTTTATAGGGTGTTTTATATAGAAATAAAATTCCTGAATAATTGTGTGTTCAGTCATGTAATCTCATTTGTGTTATATTAATTTTTGGGATAAAGTTATTCTGAATAACCTTTGACATGAACAAACCTCTAGTGCATGTCATGGGTGGGTGCATGCAAATGACTGCTAATAATGTAGTTTGTGGAGCTGTGGAAATCCTTGTCACAAAATGCTTTGTAAGCCGTGTGGATTACAAATGTTGCTTTGTGTGTAAGCATTGAAAATGAAGATTCACTTAAAGAAGGAAGAGGGGAAGGAGAGGGAGTGTGTGGGGGTAAGGATGGGTAGGGTTATGATTTATTTTCTGCACACTGAGGAAGTCTCAGTCAATAAGCTACAACTCTCCAACAAACAAGTTGTGCAGGTACACAACAATGCATAAAGCAACATCAGTTTATGTGCAATAACAACTTGTTCAGCTCTGCCTTATGCACTTGAGCTTTATGGGCGTCAACTGAATTTTCAGGGTAATTGACTAATAACAATATCAGCAGGTTTATTTTTTTTCGTTTCATATGTCCCTTAACTAGATGAAGAGTCAGTAGGCTGGTGTGCCTCCACTTCTTAAATGTACAAGGCTAGAAAACCTTGAAGCTCAATGTCATTGGAATGAAACACACAGCTATACAAGAACCTTAATGATACATCCAGATTCTCCAGGACTTTTGAATCAGCTTGAACTAATCAAGTAGATATTTTGTTTCCTCAAAGCATTTTAATGCCATGTTTGCAGTTGCATGTGGGTCTTTAGAGGGCTCTTGAAACGGAGAAAATGTAGCCCAAAGTAGAATAAAGAAACTAAAGTTAGGTTTGATTTAGGCTAAATTTCACATGATAACTATCAGTACCTTAGGAACATCCAGGTGAAGTCAAAGAGTGGTTGAGTAATATATTCTTCTTCATCTGCAAGGCCTACTAGTTTCATTTTATCCTTATCTTACCTTAGGTCAGAGCAGAGAACACAGACCAAAGAAAAAGAATTCCATCCAAAATCCATGCTGCCTCCAGAAAGTCATTTGTGGAAAGTAGATGGCAAACCAATCAAAATGTTTCATCAGCAAAATTAGTATTTATGAAATTAGTGATGGAGCAGAACAGGCAGAGTGATTGCATTATAAACACTCAAAATGTAGGGGGAGGGAACAGAGATTTTGCTCATTTTCCCTCCCACTGCTAAAGCACTGTATTTAATTGACTTACAATTTTTTCCCTAATATATTTCTTTATGAAACCTGCCTTGAGCAACAGATACATGATTGTTCACCGAGGGTTGTGCCTCATTTGTTCCTGTAGATTGTGCCTAATTAACGCTAACTTGTCTGTACATAAAAAGTACAATAGGCTGTCCTTTCCAATTTAATTCCGACAGTTTAATCGAATCTGTATTCTTTCAAAAATAATTAGATCATTTACACTTCATTAACATGTAATGTAATGTTGAGGCATTCATCATAATGATTTCTTATTTTTCTTGTGCAATATTATCTCCTCTAATGAAACTGTTAACACCATGCATGTCTTAATTAGCTTTATCATATCACTGACAATTTCAGAGAGCTACATTTTTACAAATGAAAATAAATTAGTTAAATAGGTATATTTGAAGAACAATATGCTCTATTAATGCAAAAATATTAGAAACAGATTTACCTTTTTAGCAGATTCCATAACATTTTTTTTTCCATCTATGTCTCTCAGCAATGACATGTCTCATGTGCATAGATCACTTTTTTTTTTCCATATCCTAAACACAGCAGTGATAGGCTTGTCTCAAATATATTAAGCCATCATAGGAAACACTGATATTAAGGGAAAAGAGACTGGAGAACAACTTCCTACCTAATATTCAAATCCCTTTAATTTTGGGAGGAGTTCTTGTGCAAATCTTTGCTTCACACATCCAAAATTGTTGTCTGTGTAATAAAGTTTGATGGGATTTTCTCATCCACTTTGTGAAGGATGTATTCTCTGTATCCATGTTTGTAAACCTTGACTGAAAATGAGTGGTGCCAGGGTCGAATCCTGCATTTTACTAAGAAGCCACTGTTTCCAAGGGCCTGGAAAAGTCCATGTTAGCATATATCTTTCAACATGTATTTACAAGCCATTCACATTCTGACAATATTGCAATTTCAGATTGTTTGTAAATGTTAACAGAAAACAAATTGCCATGAATGAAGTATTTCCTGGAACTCATAGAGTACTCACAGACACAAAAACCAGTGACAGTGTTGTGCTCAGCATTACACAGGAAGGATTCTGCAACTCCTGGATTGAGCTTTAAACTAGCTGAAGGTTCTAAAATGTTTAGAGACAGATAAGCTTCTTTGCCTCAATTCTCACAGTCTTGCCAACAAAAAGAATGTGCCATATTCCTGTCTACTGCAGCTGAATGAATATTGTGAAGCAAAACAAAAATTGAAGGCAATTGTTGGAATAAAATAAACAGATTTGTTGCTATCAATATTCATGATCTCTTTAATTTTGTTCTGCATGAACACTAGTACAAACAATTATTTATTCAAAGAATTTTTCCTGAGCATGAAAAATCTGAGGAGTATGTGAGTAAAGACTGTAAACTTGGGAGGAAATCCATGTGACTAATCCCATATTTCATCCAAAAGTAGCCAGTGGAAAGCAATATCATACATATATATAAATGTAGGTGTGTATATCTATGTATGTGAGCCCATCTGAGAGTAATCTATCAGCAAGCTGGAAGGCTAAATTAATCAAAAAATCAAACTATTTGCTATAAATTGATTCACCAGCACTAACTACTTCTACTTGCTTTGCAAATCTGAAGCAGAGATAATTGTATTCATTTCTCTTTATTTATGTACTGTCAAAGGTTGTTGTAAAAAGTCAGTTGGACCATTGATAATGATAGTATCTTTGAGTCCCAGAGGTCTCATCAGCCTTTCAAAAGAAAATGCTACAGGTCACTTTTAATAAATTTTAATGCACCTTACTAAAATCCACGGACATAAAATATATCAAAAATCAAATTCTGACCCTTCCATGCTAACCTGCAATAGCTTTTAATTTCCTTAGTCCTATGTTACATTTTAAGGAATTATAGCATGAACTGAACCTTTATATTGTAAACCGATTTTTTTGATCCTCTCTTACTAACATTTTGACTGTTGACTTGCAGTTTTCTTGATGTTTATTTTTTAAAATAGTAATGTAACTTAACCAAGGCCTATTATGCAGCAGCTGAATGTCAGGGAAACAATATTTAGCCTATTTTTTCAACTTAAAGCATGCAAATAAAATTTAAAATAAAAAACCCTAGCCATTACAAAATGGCAAATACTAGGTTTAGGGTTTTGTTTACGAGTTAGATTCTTTTTTCCTTTTCTCAAGTTTGAAAATATTTCCTGATTATTTTGAAAAAAGTTGTTACCATATTCTCTGAATTATCACTTAAAAGTAGCTTGAACTGGTAACAACAAATGGTATTTCTTATGAGAGTTTTGTGTGACGTTTGTAATGTTTGGTGTCATTTGATTCACTTTAAGCTATTGTTAGGGAAGGATGGATCAAAACCAGCAATTCTAAAAATCTACAGTGAGTTAGCATGCACCATGGGAGGTAGGAAAAGGATATTAATTTTGAGGTTGAAAAAAATTCCAGCTTGTCCCAGTTCATCACAGACACGAAACTTCAAATGTCCTGTTGATGGTGTCACAACCTCCTTCGCTACTGTGGGATCAACTTCTTTACATCTTTCTACATTCTCCAAAAATATAATGTTTTGAGTCAGAAAATGACCAAATCTGAAAGTTTTTGGAGACCCTTTTTGAAAAATTTTGTCAAGTGTAAGACAAAAGTCCTTCTTTAACCCATTCCTAGGAATAGATTGATTTTTAGACAAATCTATTTAAATTAAAATCTCATCCATTTGCTATATGCATTAGGGAACAAAATACATATATTTGTACAATAGTCTTATATTGGTTAATCATGGGGGTGCCTGTAGACATGCCAACAATTGAGTCAGGTAGATAAGATATATATATGCTTCTTTCAGCACTATTAAGATATTGAGCAAAACCTTTGGTTCATTGTTTTTCTTGTAGACCTTTATTTACAGGTACACGAGTATTTGCTGACTTATAATGGCTTAGACTTAATACATTTGTTTGCATGTATTTTGCTGGCATATTTTGCATTAAATTACAATATGCATGACAGGCAATAGGTTTAAACCTGCAGTTATGAGCTGGCGGATTTATACAGGCAACATTGATGTAGCTGCTCACACATTTACCAACTTTTCTGCTTGCTGTTATGCTGCTTGATAGGCAGAGCCTAAGAAACTTCCATTTTCCCAAAACACCTTGGACTGCTGACCAAGATGAAGCAATTTCTAATATTTATTTTTATTTTGTATTTAATTCTGATAACACCCACTAGAGCCATAGTTCACTACTCACAATTCCCATTTCAAAACACTTCACATTTTAGCAGATCACACAATTCAATGTGGATTAGTTTGCAGAAGTACAGCTCACATGCATAGTACTTTATTCTATTTCAAGTTCTTCCACTACCATTTGAAAAATAAGTAAGTACTACAAACTCTTCAATTCACAGCAGCGAAAACCGAAACAGATATTAAAAGTCATTTTCAGAAAGAAGTTGGACAAACTGTAAAAAAATGCTCCCTGAACAGACTGAATCCAGATTGCCTGGTTTTTTTTCAATAGAAAATGGTAAAGTTAGGAAAAATCAGGAAATTTAGGCCAACATTATGCATTTAGTCTCAGATGTGCAAAATGTGGAACATCTACAACTGATCTCAAAAAAAAAGACAATTTTTCTTGATGTTGTCTAAGCTTTACCCTTACAACTGAATTGACATTAGAACTTACCATTTGGTTTTCTTGGGTTTGTACCAATGTGTATTCTTTCTCTGCATAAATAATACAATGTTTAAGAAAGCTAAAATAATGGCAAAAAATTGTTAGGAAAAAATAATATATGCAATTTAATTATATATTACACGAATATAGCCTTAATGGCGGGAGGCCCAAATGAAATGAACTGCCAGATTATTCCATGAATAAATGAATGCTGTTTTTACCATCAATGTAGGAGTAAATTTCTCCAAAATATTAAGTCCAAATTTCTATTTACAACTATTTTCCTCCATCTGCTTCAGTTGAGGAAAAACAGAGTCTAGATCTTCTCATTCTGAGAGGAAACCTTAATGCTGATTTCTTCAGAGGCGTTTCTCTCATAACATGTCTAAACACTGGAAATCAGATACAGCACTTTAAAAAAAAAAAAAAAATAGTAAGAGTCATCAGTGAAAGACAAATAGCTGATATCATTCTATGTACATTTTTCAATTGCATTTGTGTAGTTAAGGCTTGATCCTCCCTTATCAAGGGGGTTATAACTGATTAACATGTCTGTAAAATAAAACTCTTATTAATATGTCTAAGTACGCATTTAGAGCTCTATATTAAATAATGAACCTTGGCCTTCATCATATTATGTCTGTTTACAGGTATTTGACATATTTGTGTTTGGATTAAAATTTCTTTTTTAGATTCATTATTCCCTTCCAATAGTTATCTTTCAGATTCTCCATTACTTGGGTATGTGCCATGTCAGGTATTCTTGCATAATGATTTCTATGGGCCACCTAAATTAAGTTCAGTTGTTTATACAGTATCTATTTGATTTATGTCTGTATTTGTTTGTAATTGTCTTTATGGTTGTTAGTTTTAATTAGAGAATCAATAGAAAAGATTTTTTAAATGAAATTAATATATAGAAAAGCACTCTGTCATAATATACAGTTTTATTTCTATAACCTGGTATCAATTACTTTTATTGCTTCCTTCCCACAATCTTACTGGAACATTTTCAAAGGTACACTTCTCTGCTAAAGCATGTCCTGGAGATGTTTACCTGGATTTCTTTAGGTTTTCCAACATTATCATTTGTTCTGGAACTATAAGTCCAGAGAAAAGAACCTGTTGTTCTACTCTTACATTTTTTCTAGATCTTGATTCTTCTTCCTTTTCCCCTCTCTTATCCATTTCTTCTTCCATTTTTATGGCACCATGAATCTTCTCCTAAGGTCACTTGATAATGGCAATGCCCCATTCTGCATCTCCTAAATATGTGTGCATCTGGGCACAAATTCGAGTTACATGGTCAATGCTGTCCCTTCATTGAAGCACTGAGAGCTCAGTACACTAGTAAACATTTTTCTCAATGATGCCCTTAAATCTCTGCAGCAAAGTGCATCCCTGTTTCCCTGTACCTGACACTGCATCATCCATCCAGAAGGCAGAGTTGTTCTTTTTGAGTCACCTTGCAGGGGAAAATCAGAGAATCATAAAACAGTTGGAATTAAGAGGGAACTCTAGAATACTTCTAGTCCAATCTCCTGCATAAAACAGATGTAAATTCAAAGTATGATCAACTTGCTTACAGCCTTGTCCAGTTAAATTTTGGGAAAAAAAAAAATCAGTGCAGGGAGGAATTTGAAATATATTTGTGACTAGTTTGATGCAAATATAGTAGAGCAGCGCATTAGAAATCTGTCTTTTCTTCCCCTCCAAGCCCCACATCCCCCAAAAAAGAGAACTTAAGATAAAAACTATTTGTTTTCAGGTGTTTTTGGGGTTGCTGCAGGTTTTTTTTGGGGGGGAGGGCTGGTGTTGTTTGGTATGTGTTGGGCATTTGCTGTTACAAGCTATCTAAAATTACTCCTGCTTTCTACTAGGTATGTCACCACAGCAATTCTTAGACATTTGCTAAGTGCAGAGAGGTCTGGATTTTGTTTTGTCTTTTGTGTCTTTTTTAGTGGTCTGTTCAGATTTCTCCACCACAATGTTTAAACTGATGTTGATCTGTTTAAGCAATCACACTGTGAAAGAGCCTGCTCACCACCAGGGTGGCAGGGGCTGCACCAACAAAAGGGGCAACGATCTGAATTGCTTCTGAGCTTAGTCTTTTGGGCCACTTTCAATCACAGAGACTCCTTCTCCCAGCCCTGTAAATCCCCCACTTGACTCTCTCCTTTACCTCTGCCTCTGAGGCGCCTGCCCACTGAGATCCAGAATCAACCTCTCTGTTCACACCATCATTCACAACAAAGGCAGAACATACAGCTTTTGCAGCTTTTCAACACCTCTGTGGTTAAAAAAGTTCAGTCTTGAACAGCTGGGCTCCCTCTCCTATCTTGTTCTGGAGCTTTGGTGTAGTCAAAGCAGCTTTGACTGGGGGCAAAGCCATGAATCTTGAGGGAAAGTGATTTTACCCCTCCTTTAATATCTGCCCACTGATTGGTGTTTTCCAGCCAAAAAAAAAANCAAATCTGTTCCAGCAATCAAAGCCCAGAAGGGTTCAAAGAAGCAGGCTGTCTGCAAAGTCTGTCTGATTCATTCCTACATACTTTTGTTATGTATAGATACTTCCAGTTTCTGCCTTCCCAGGCACACTCTGAGGTATTCAATCAAGTGATTTGCTACTGGGGTTTTTTTAGGTGTGATTACCATGTGTACTGGAAATTTATTACATGAAAATACAAAGGCAGGTAAGCTTTTGTGTGGTCCTAAGTGGTGCCTGTAGATCCCTGAGTTATAGATGAATCAGTTTGAATCCAAGTTGATTGAAGCTCATGCTCTTTTTAGTTTCTGCGGCAGGAGTGCTTTAAGCCAGCAGCAATAAACAGAGAGATGTCAACACCTCCTGCAGCAGCAGGTCTGGGGGCAGGCACAGCCTATGGGCAGCAAGATGGCACAGCCTAACACAGTAGAGAGGTTGGTGTAGTGGAGCTCTGCTCACCAGAGCCACACAAAAGGGTCATCCACTTTTCTAAGACAAGGAATAGAGCAGCTTAAGATTTAGGAAAATCCTTTTCTTTATTTAGGTCAGACTGCTAGAGGTGTTGCCTTCATACTATATGTCCCGTTCTATGCAGAAAAAAATTTCAAAATCTTTAAGAATAAACGCTGATGATTTAAAATGCCCTCTTTTCAAACAAAAAGCCCACTTTGTAAATATCCCAGAGCAGGACAAGGGCTGAATGAATCAGTTTGCTGAACCACATTTTAATCCTCTCTGGAATGTCACCAGGCTTTCCCAGCCGATGTTTGCTCTAAACATTTGCACCAGGTTGTCACCTGTTATGCCAGGTGTAATTCTAAAGTAAACTACAGTGATATTACTACAGTTTTGTCCGAGTGAAAACAGCATCCTGCCATTTAATGGCAAGATATGAAGGGGACATGAACTGTAACACCCTTTGCCTGTAGTAACAGTTAAAATCGAGGCATATTGCTAAACTGATTAGAGAAGGAGCCTGAAAATACTTTTTGCAGTATTTCTACAAGAGTCAGCTGACCAGATTTTACACTGCCAGTGGAAGGTATCTGACAAGAGGGAGCTCGCCTTGCCATCCATGCAGAGGGAGCCAGCAGCAACACGATGGAAGCAGTTACCTGGAACTAAAGGGGGATTCACTGAAATAAATATGCCAGGGGGCTTGGAAGGCTGAATTGGCTGCCATCTGAAGAGATGGCTTCACGGCCTGTTTACACACATTGTTGAATCCAGAGCATTGATTCTATGTTTGATGTGAAAAGAAATTAAAGCCCTGGTCTCATTAGATAACCGGTTATGGTTAAAGATCACAGAGAGACTCTCTCTTCCTTTGTATGTCACTGAATGGGTCTCAGCAGGCAGCTCCTTGTGCACAATTGATTTCAAGCAGAGTTTTGTCTGAAAGATGCTTCTAGATTATGGCAAGAAAGCATTCTATAATCCTTCTGCCAATGTAGTTATGTTTAACAGACATTCAACTCTTATCACTGATTGATAACACTTAACTCAAAACATATTTAAGCTTTAGGAATGTCAATATTTTGCCGCCAAGTGAAGGTGACCCTTGCTCTTCTTGTTTGCTAAGTGTGCACAGTGGTTTGCTGGTAAATTTGTAAGGGTGGTTATGTGGGCAGGCTGTTATGGATTTGCTATCTTAGCCTGAAGTGTTTGCTGCTGATTATGTGATTAAATCAATAATAATTTCTGTTTGGATCCTGTGCTTCTGGATTCATCTTCTTTTCCATGTTGTGGAGCAGAACAATGGGCTCTTGCACTTGAGCCTGGAATACTTTGTTGTTAAAGGAATGACAAAGGTAAGGCAGGTGGCTTCCAAATCTCTTTAGAAAGCAAAATATTATAACAGCTCTACAGGTAAATAAACCAGTGAGGCCTTTGTGGCAAAGGAGGTGAACATGACAGGTGCAGAATAGGGGGCTCCTTTTAATCAATGCTACTGTTTATTCTGGCTTACCTGAAGTAGTGCATATCCTGCCAAACTGCCTTCATTCCATATTAAACAGATATTCTTTTATTCTGATACAGAGTGAATTTACATTTAAACAGGCACAGCACTCGCATTCACAGCATATGGTCATTCTAGGCACCCCAGCGGTTTTACATTACAACACAGGAGGTCTGTGTGATGCACTTCACAGGACAAAGAGGATTTCCTCTCTCTTTCTCCCTCTCTCTCTTTTTCCTTCCCCCTTGCCCTCCTCCCTTTTGCCCCTTATACACACAGAGACAGAGAAACCACCACCAAGCAAAGTATATTAGGAATTCCACAGCATTCTGCATGTAGTGTGAGCAATAGATCTACATCAGGGAAAAGCAGCCTGTTTTCTTCAGTTGCTCTAGGCTCAGAGTAGTGTGGGGTCATATTTTCTTTTTTATTTTTCTGTAGCTTTTCTCCAGCAAAGGAGACCATCACACTTATTTATAATAACTCATGTATAATAGGAACCACTCTGGATGAATCTTCAACACTAGGAGGGGGATCCTCCTTTAATCCTTCTTTCCAAACTCCTTAGTGGCTAAAGGGGCTTTACCTTGCAAGCAACTTTTGTGCTGCTCAAGCTCTCAGCAGGAAAATCTGGGACAATTCAATGTCCCAGCGGAAATCACTAGGACACCAACAGATCTTTTAAAATCAGAACATCTGGTCAGTCACCTTATCCCATTTGGGTAAACAGAACTTTCTTAATCAGGCTGTGTTAGAAAACTGATTGAAACTGAAGGTAGTTTAATGGTTATAGGATAGCACTTGGCTAATGTTTTAACACTGGGAGCGTAGCATACTGTGATGGACAACAACTGTGCTAATCAGTTCTTTTAAACAACAAATTGCTTGTAGCAATGTTAAATATCACTTTTTAAAAATGGCACAGAAACCTCAAGGAACATGTTCTTCTCTGCTTATAAAAGAGGAGTTTCCTAAGGTGATCATTCATCTATTAACAACAAAAGGCACTGCTCATTCAATACATTTAATTAACACTAGAACTGAGACTGGACAAATTCATTTTCACTCATCTTAAAACTGTTTCAGAATTCCTACCAAGCTCTCATGTTAGGACCACATGGATGGCACTTTCATAGCTCAGTTAAAACGAGCAAGGAATGAAAGAGAGATGAAAATACTAAGGGTAAAAAAATATTTATTTTGATTAAGGCTGAAGAAAATGAAATATCCTAGGCTTTTGAGGAATAAGAAAATTTGTCTTCAGATGCATCAGATACTATGATGAAATTCACTATAGTAATATGTAAATATAAAAATGCTGCAGACTAAAGTTTGAGTATGTGTGTGTGTAAAAAAAATCAGCACTATAAGAGTATGTGGAAGACTGAAAGACAGCAAAAGAAGATTCTATATTGACATACAAGCTTTATAGATCCCAACAGAATAGCTTTCTTCTCTCCATTTCTAAGTGTATTAAAACCTCCTGATTCCATATGCAGGGTGCTTTTTCAAAACAGTTTTTAGCAGGCAGTTCTGTACTATAAACCTTCACACTAAAGCTTATCCACAATACAGAGAACTGTCCCTGTTTTTTGTTGCACTTAGGCATCTGAGAAGGATGTGTCCCACAGCAGCCATCTGTGTGTGACCTCTGTTGATGAAGAGGTACTTCAAGTGTACCTGGTGTGCAGGGTTAGGTCTGCAGCTGGGGAGGTGGGGGATGGAGGTCCCCATTACCGACCCACTTTGTGGGTTTCTGTCAAATTATTTGCTACTCAGTGAAAAAGAAAGGTGGGTTACTGCAGGAAGAGACATTATTCATAATTTTTAAATATACTTTGTTGTGAAAGTAGTAAAATCATCTAAGCCCGGGGCAGATAGAGGGAAATTCATGGTTCCACACTCGGTTAGATCGATGTTTACAGCAGGGGAAAAAAGTAAGAAACAAAATAAAACAAAGAAAAGTAAGCTTGTCTTGGCTCTCCTCATTGTAAATCAGGACCAACTCCACTCAAGTCAATGGATTTATACCCAGTGTATGATCAAAATTGATCCTACTGAAATCACAGTTGCACAAATATTTTCAGAGAACCTTATTCACAAATTTTAGGGACACTGACACTAATTGCTGGTCTTGAAGAGGAATGATCGTGACTTGGTAGTTTCCTACTGCTCCAGGTGTGATGTTTTTCAGTGGCTTTGCTGTTCAAAAAAGATAACAGTGAGAATGTTTTGGTGAAGATTTCAAAGGAAAATTGATGGACAAAATGGGCAGAATCTGTCCCCAGTGATGAAACCAGCTGTATTATACTAATATACTAATTCATTGCTAGTACTGTGCTCTTGAGGAAATGTGGAATATGAAAAAAAAGCTACCAAAAAGGAATTGAGAGGGGAAAAGTACCAGATGTACAGTAAATAAACAGGATCCATAAGCGAACAGCCAGTCTGTGTTAAAGGGAGGCTGTCCTTTTCCTGGTACTGTGTTGGTGGTTGACATCTGCCTATGTGAAACCCTCACATCCCCAGAGAAGAAAATGGCTGGAAGGCCTCAGACACACAGAATCCTCTTGTTGTCCTCATTTGTTGGCCAATAAATCTCATCATGCTAATTATTTTAATTCTTCCATGTAAGTGCAAGATGTGCTGCGCAGACGAGGATGCTACAACAGGGAAGACTGTATTTGACCCATCTTTGTGTGCCCCATGCTGTATTTTCCACTCATATTCATTAGTTCTTTGGCAGCAATCAGCAGAAAAGAGTGACAGGAACTAAGAGAATTCAAATACTCTTAAATCCACTGATATTTTTGATCCTTAAGCACACATTTTATAGCTTCTGAGGGACCGCTCACAACTTCCCATTGTGAATCACCATGAGGGAAACAGTATTCCCTATTATCTGTCTACATTTGACATCAAATTCTTGGAAGTGTTGCTGGACTGATGTCCAGAAATATCCTTTCACTAATACAATGAGTCAGAGAAAAGAGTTCTGGAATTTGCTTATTGATGGCCAAATGATTTAATACACAGGAATTACTTTAATACAGGAATTACTCCTGCAGATACATGCAAATTCCATGGATTTTCTTTTTGTAGCAGTCATCTCCACCCACTCTCATGGTTTTGGGGTTTTT
The DNA here is from genome assembly GCA_013397195.1 of Hylia prasina. Lineage (NCBI taxonomy): Eukaryota > Metazoa > Chordata > Aves > Passeriformes > Sylviidae > Hylia > Hylia prasina. The sequence continues at coordinate 133,391 of VYXD01001455.1, forward strand.
TTTGAGATAAAATCACTCATCATCTCTAAATAAACCTTGTATCCCTGAAGAGTGGATCTCCAACATCTTTGCTGATCTTGGAGGCTTTGTTTCAGGGAGTTTCAATCTTCTGTGGCATCTCTGGGTGGTTCAAAGCAGGCTTCTCACAGGAGACACACCCTCTCAGGGAAGTAGAAAGAAGGCTAAATTTGGCTGTCCAGCAGCCCTCCTTTTTTTTTTGTAGTATGAGAATTTGCATGGCCACTTGGGATGCAGAGGTGCAGAGGCTGTACCTTTGGAGTTGTCCAATCATTACCTCCTCTGACAGGTTCTGAGGGCAAAAAGAGTCAACAAGGGGTTCTGCTTCATCCTTCACACATTTAAGCAGGGTCGTAATGTATAGCACTACGCAGATACATGTGCAGATGTTTGCACACCCCTGTGTGTTTGCACACCCTTTTCACATTTCACATATGCTTAAGAAGATTTTGCCTTGCATTTTTGTTTGGTCAGATACAGGCTCACCACTCTAAATAATTCCACCCCACACCCCCCTTTTGCTTTTTGTTGATGTTATACTCATTTTACTCTGAGCAAGCTAGTTTGTTCCTGTCCTCTGAGGAAGTTCAAGGTATAATGAGCAAAGCATCCGGATTAATTAAGCAACCTGGTGCAATTTCCCCTCCCCCACCTCCACTCCTCCTCCCATGGACTAGATTGGATCTAATCCAAACCAAAGCAGCCCTCAAAGTCAGTCTTCAGCCAACAGTCAGTCCATTCTGCTGACATCCAAAGAATGGTTTTACTATATAAATGATAAGAAATACCCTTGCTAAGACAAGAAGCCCTTTAAAGACATTACTGTCACCTTCTCAAATGTTTGCAGTGACTCCAGGCTCTTTCCAAATACTGAACAACATTTGCAAACTTTTCTGTTGTCAAGCATCCCAGTGAAATGTGATGCTTCAGAGCATATGAACTGGATGCCCACAGCAACTGACTCTTCTGAATGCCTCGGCACCACACACACAGCAGCCTAGACAAACTCTTTCCTTTTATTTATAGTAACTTAAACTTGGGCTTGGGCAGCACCAGGTATGTCAAATTACCTTGCTCATGAATCTTCAGGAAATTATTGCTCTCTCTACATAGTGCCATGTCCTTTAAAATGTGCAAGGGGGAGGGCATTGTGTTCCCAATTGGGGAGCTGCTGTTTTAAAGCATGTAACTGATACTGATTTATGCTCTAGACAGAATTTATAGCAAGATGGAAAAGGTTATGTTTCCATTGAAAATTTACTTCCATCATTTTCTTTAACCATCTATCTTTATGCAATCTCAGCAACTATCTTGCTCAACCAAGAGAGTCATTGGGCTCTAAACGAGGGGACTGCTGTGGGTTCTTTGTGTGTCTCCCGTTTGGAAGATTGCTGCTATTAACTGCAGAGAGGTCATTTAAAATAAGGATCACAAATATATTTCTATGCCATGCATGTTTTGTGCATAATTTATATTTCTGTATTCGTGTATTTTTCTCGCAGGTTTCCTGTGTTTTACGCAAACCACTTTATATTGTCTTCTATAGGCAGTAGATGTGATACACAGCCAACCCAAACAGATAAAGTATTAATGCTTTGGTCACCTGAGGTTACTAACTTTACTGATGTGACAGGATAATTCTGGGCTGAGTGAGTATGTCCTGGACACATGAGGCCAGATAATGTATAATGTTCTTGTTTTGCATAGTGGAACCATATCATTTTATGTCATGGGGAGGCAGAAAAGCCCTAAAGATAAGTTTGAACAGAGGGAAAGCATAAGATTTATTTATTGCTATTTTCTAAAAGAAGAGTCTGCAAAATTAAGGGACCTGGGGATCCATTCTCCAGCTAAAATCATTAGAATCTTCAATAAGCATCTGCTATTTGGCACTCTATCTGTGCCTCCTACACAGCAGTGACTCTCTGGTCAGATGACTCTTGCACATACTTTTGAGGCTATTGATTGGTAGGAGAACCATATCATCCTGTATCTTCCCACTTTATCTCATGTGACAGTTAGAGGGAGGGAGGATGCTAAAAGTCTCCAGCAATGGGGACTGCCTAAGGGTGAAATAGCAAAATGACCCATTCTCATCACTGCAAAAACAACTGAGCTGGATGCTGGACTTAGCACCTCAGACTCATCTGTGTGCTGTGACAAGCTGGTTTGAGAGGAGCGTGCAGCAAACAAACATCTTTTAGCAAAATGTCACTGTCTGGAAATTCTAATGGTAGGGGAATATTTTACAGCCATAACTACAACACAAAGGTTGATGAAGTGTAAAATTTCAGTGGCCCACAGCATGCTGATTTCCTCTGAATAAATATTTTAAAAATACACCTTTCTCCATATGAAAACCCTTTGACAGGTGTTGAGTTTTATACAGGACTCAGTAGCAGAAAGCTCAGCAGCTGCATCTTGCCAGATGGGGAGCTGCACATCATTGTAGCTAAAGAGCATGTCTGGCAGAACTGAGGGGTTTAGAGATGCAATCTTCTCTTGATTTCCACATTGATATTCCATAGACAGTGGAGAAAGCTGCATTTTACAAAAGGGATGTACAAGGCAGATTGCAACAGAAGAGATATTTGTAGTGCTTGTTTTTCCTCTGCAGTTTAGTGGGAGCTCTGGGCACTGCAGAAATTGCTGGACTACATGGTCAGTAATTATACATTCCAGACTTCAGGGTATTCTCCTTGAAAATTTTTACCACTAGTATTTTAAAAATCCTGCAGAATAAGGAATTACTAGATGCCAAATGTAGATGTTCTTATAAGTTTAGAGATAGGAATAACATTTTCTTAATCACCATCCAGTGTAGACGAGCTTGAGTGAGCATCTGTTTCCCTCATGGTTCCCTCCTTTAATTCTCATATCTGCACAGGGTCTCCAACAGTGACACCCTGCAATGGAGATGCAACCAGGAGATGTAAAGGTGAGCTCAGAGTGATGCTTAAAGAGGACTGGATTTGAAAGCCTCTTAGTGATTCTGAACAAAGTGGAACTGAACTCAGCATCTTGAGGTTAAAGGTTGGAGCCTAAAAGCTGTTATTTTCTTTTTGCCACTGCATTCTGGTACCAGGATGAGCTTCCTTTGTAAGCCACAGCACAGATGTCACACTCTTCTCTCATTTCCTTTTGTAGAAGGGTCCCTGATTTTAAAGGTTTTACATCAGGCTGCAATTAAATAAAGGAAGCTCCACTGTACACTTAGTTCACTGATATTACATTTAAATGATTGGTACATGCAAGATCACAAAGTCAGGGTTTCCATATGAGGCCCCATTAGTTCTTCCCTAGTTGAGATCCACCCAGCAGCACCTGAACACCTCACCAACCACAACTTTTTTGCCACTGACACTTGTTATTTGCACCTTTCTGTACTTTTTAATATAAGACATTTTTCAACAGTTCTATGCTGTAGCATCATTCTCTTAAGATTCAATAAATGCTAGATAATACTGCTGAAATCCTAAAGTGTTTTATTTCTCATCAGAACTTTTCTGAGTATCAAAACAGCCTCTGCAAAAATATTTGCAAATAAATGATGAAACAAATGAAAAGAAGGAAAATTATTTATGAAAATTCAATCCTGGTTTTATGCTTCAGTTTATTCTGTTCAAAATCAATACAGCCAGCTCTGCAATAGCTAACTAACAGCCTAGAATTAGTGCAATCAAATGGTTAAAAGTTAATTGAAACCAATGTGTGTTGAGATCATAGTGTGTTTTGTTTAGGGTTTTTTTTTTCCCCAAGCAAAGTGCTATGTGTTATTCAGTCACAGAGCATAAAACAGGTCAAAGTCAGCAAGTCGCAGGGAGAACAGGATTAATGCACTCTGGTGCTAGTGGGCTAACGCACTGCAGCAGCACACCGGTGGCTAAATATTTAAATTATATGTATGTCAGTGTGCAGAACAACTTGAATGCAACCTGCTCTCTCCTTCGTATAGTCCGGCTGTGAATTCTGAATAACATTCAAGTTCAGAGCAGCCACCCCCTCTGACTATCACAGAGCTAACTGGCCTATTGTGGTGCTGCTGCCATTTTCCCCCTTCATTTTTTCTCCCAGCATACTGGGGGTATTTTCAATTAAGAAGAATTCAATTTTGAATCACAGTTTTGCAAAGGGTTCAATGCTAATGAGTAAACATAGGAGGACTCGGTAATAATAATTCATAAGCAGCAGGAAGAAAAGTGCGTGCTTTGTTGTTGGGCTGGTTGGAGCCAGTTCATTTTATAGAATTTCATGCCAGCTACACTCCATAAATTTTTCACAATGATCATAAAATACCTTTTTATTTTATTTTTTTCCTTTTGTTGCTCTCCAGAGTTTATTCATTACACATGAAGCATATCTGTGCTGTGAAATCCGTTACTAAATACCTCAGGACCTGTCATGCCACTGTAATTTAAATTGAATGTAACAATAATCCAGCCTGATTGCCCAGCTCACTAGTTAATGTGAGGATATTTGACTCTGTTAATCACCACAATAGCCAGGTCACATTTCCACCATTGCATAAGTAAACAGATTAACCGGCATGCAGTGCAGCCCTAACAAACGTCTCGCCGGTGACATTTGCAGCACAGCAAGCTGCAGCCTCACCTCCAGAACAAGAAATTGGCTCTGGCACTGCAAACCACAATTTTAATCATATACATGAAAACCCAAAACTTTTTAAAAGGGGCTTAGGTAAAATACACGTGCATTAGAGAATTAGCCATTCTGAGCGTGGCACCCGAGGCAGGCGAGTTATTCAGCACGTGCATATTCACACACAGAGCTTGCTCTTTCTCACACTAAAGCTTTACTGCCCATCTCAGAAATAGCTCAGGCTACAAAGAGATTTAGGTGGATTGATTTTACATTATGTGAGGTCTGCCTCTCACTGGGCAACGTGTTATGATAATCAGATTTTCTGTGTTTTGCTCTTTGCCTTGATCATACACTGAGCATAACTGTGAGCAACTTCTAAACTCCTGTGTTAGCTACCTCTCAGGTCACAACTTTTGAATCTCTATGTTGGAATGGGTAAAAAGATAACAGCAAGTGCTGTAGCAAGATTTTTTTTATCTTCTTTGTGTAGTATATGTTATAGAAAAGAAGGAGCGAACAAAAAAAAAAAGAAAGAAAGCACAACAGTGATGGTAAGAGATGATAAGATTCAATCAGGTGAGATCACAGGCTTGCTATTGTACCACTATTTTTCAAAATTGCCCTTCCCCCCTCCCCTCTTAATCCACTTTATGTACCCAGCAGTTGGGATAAGAACCAGAGTGGATAATATCATTTTGTTTTGTCCCAGCACTATGATGCTATCAGGGCGTTGGCTGTTATTTTAATTAAGGGAGAGCACGCTAAAATGTTGGGCAAATATACGTTATAAATCTATTTCTGTATTATCTGGAGAGCAGTATTGTAAAAGCTAAGATCTTGAAGATAAATCTAGGCCTTTGTGGTCTGCTTTGCACCCCGGTGTTTTGCGTGCCATGGAAATGCTCTCTTTTAACAATCAAAAGGTTATATATCCACCATGACTTCAGTTTTGTGCGTTTTGTAGGAGGTCCGAAGTCATCAGAGTTGCATCACGTTAAAACTGCCACCACTCAGGCTTAGTGGCTGATATGTATTTTTGACACAGAGTAATCCAAGTAAGGCTACAGCACAGCAACACCAGCTCCTGTTGTATTTTTGCCTCCTGCTGTCTACTTTTTCCCTTCCTGTTGTTTATTTTGAGGGACAGAAAAACAGGAAGGGAAAAAAAAAAGACATTGCTGCTCAGCCAGTAGTAAAACTTCTTTTATGGGCTGGCCTTGTAGCCTAACACTACTGACACCAAGGATTTGAGAGAGGATCCTGGAGAAGCAATACATGCAGCTCTCCCTCGACTGCTCTGGCTCATGACCTGAGGGAAGCACCAAAGGAGCTCTCTTCATCTCTTTGCTGCCAGAAAAATGATTGGCTCAACCCAGGTTCAAGGATGAGAGACACCAAGCCAGGGACAGGGAGGGACTTCACTTACTGAAAGGGGCCAGGAGGACAAAACAATTTCTCTTGCAAAGAAAGAGGGGCAAAAAAGCCTGAGAGCAAACATTATGATAAGACAAGAGAATATATCATCGACACGCAGGCAGGTACTAGAACACAAAGTTATGACATTTTTTTTCCCCCAGAAAATGTTTACAGTTCACACCACATCTAAAGTGCTGCCACTATTGAATGAGGCTGAAAACAAAGCTGACTTAGTGGTTTCACATGCGTTTATATAACCCTATAATTTTTTTAAAGTGCTTTGTTTCATAAAATGAAATTATGTAGGCAATTAGTCTATAATGTGCACTAACCCCTGTTAAGCCTTGGCTAGGAAAGGGAATTTCAAAGAACAGAGTTATTTAATTTAAAAACATGTTATTTGTATGCCCTGCAAGTTTTTCATTAAAAAGTCTTACATTTATTATACAAATGAATTATTTCATTGGTCTTCCTCATGAATGCTTTGAAAGCCATTAAAAGATGGCATTAACTTGGGCACATATATCCAGAACCAAAAACTATCCATCACTTGGGAAAATAGGTAAAGTAGAAGAGGACGGTGACTTGAACTGGAGCCTGTTACACAGACATTGGGGGCAGACCTTGTTGGAAAAAACCCTTTTTCTGACCCAGAGATGGGGCTCCTGATAGGCATTTTAAAAGTTTTTATTCTATTTTCAGTCTCATGAGAAGGATGAGATGGTACAGATGTTACAATTCACACAATCAAAATCACAAGCTGAACTATTTCTTAATTATAATACATTATAAATGTTTTTGGGCTTTTTGGCTTTTGCCACACAATGCTGCTAATGCTTCTAAGTGAATCATCTATTAAAATACCCCACATGGGTTTTGCTACAATACGTCTTTAAGAGTTCTATTTCTCAAAAATATGTGGTCTATTTGCAAGGTCATGATCTGAAACTTGTTTCTAGTTCAGTTTCTCTCTCAACAATGCCTGTCCTATTCCATGACCTTTCTAAGTCAGCATACTTTATCTCAAGTTTTGCATACAGATGCATAAGACTATGCGAGCCTCCTGTCAGGCTTTGAGAATTCTCTACAAAACCATTTCCTACAGCTCTGGGCTGGAAACTCATAGAGAATCAGCTGGTCTGGTATTGTTTCACCCTGACTCTCTGAGAACCTGGCTTACATATAATATGAACTGGCAGTTCAGGGTAAGAATAGAACTGGAATGGACAAAGAAGCATCCTCACAGTCCAAAGTAATGGTCACTACCTCTTGTAACCTGCTTCTTGCTCAGACAGGGAGATGCCAGATAGGAGACTCCTTGCATGTGACAGACCTGGAGGAGGGTAGATAAAATGAGGTTGAACTGTTTGATCCTTGAAGGGCTCTGAAATGTTTCAGCATCACAGTGGGATGTTTTATTTTTCTTGTTATTGTTATCTGGTCTTGTCACTGGCAAGTCTGATCTACCAACTCCAATATATCTGAGCAGGGGTTGTTTAAATTGCAAGCAGAAGGTAACAGCTGTATCTGGGTTTCAAGTTTTCTCCTGGATTATGCAAAAGGAGTCAGAAAGATCTGCTTCATCAGGGGAAGCAGTGTCTTCAGAGTTGCTTGGAATTCTTCAGTTTGCATGGTTAGATGCAACATTTAAAAGTGTCTGAATACATTTCTGCAGATTTTCAGAACTAGAAAAGGGGCTGCAGAGGAGCCTGTTGAAGAAGTTTAACCTCCTGGTCTAAATGCCACTAAAATACACTAGAGAGAAAGCCAATTATCACAGTGATAGAAGACAAGTGAGATAACAAAGAAACATTGGATATTTTACCATGAAGAATGCACCACACTACGAAGACACCCAAAGCTGAGGTTTCTGGAACAAAGTATGAGGCTGTGAAGGACTGAGGAAAAGGAACTGAGACCATTGTTGGTCTTCTGGCAAATGTTACCCAAACTTTAGGTTCACACAAAACTTGATATCAGAAAATTATTTGACTTTTGGAGGATGTTTACTTCCATTGTTCCTACGCAAAGCAGAGCTCATAGGTGACACTGTGCACTACTGCAAATTCTCCAAATGTGTAAGGTCGCCATGCCCAACATTTACACTGCAGCATTAGAGGTATTCAGACTAATTCTGCTTGGGTTGGGATGTTGTCACAGCCTCTTGCAGATGCCAGGTCATTAAACGTGTGCTGGTGTCTGTCTTAGCATGGTGCAATATTGGGGCTAATTTACAGCTATGTGCTTCCATTTCTGAAATGGCTTCATTGGCTATGTCTGTTGTGCATAAAATAGCAACACTGCAAGGATGCTTCTTCTAGGATAGTAAAATGAAAACAGAAAATAAAAGAATAGCTAAATTGCATCCTGTTGCCAACCATGAATTAACAATCAAGAACTCAGATTTCTTTGACTTGTGGGAACAGGACAGAAATCACTCCAACTTATATTATAATCATTTCAGTCAACATTTTTGAGTTACCTTCATCACAGGCTACATTCTGTTCCTCAGCACTGTTCTCCTCACCAGAAAAAAGCTAAATTAGATTCTCTTTTTACCACTCAATGTGCTGAAACTCTTTTTTCCTATATGCTTTTTATTCCATCGGGATAAGGTATACTAAACAAGCATTCTCCAAAAATAATAATATTTTGCAAATGCCTTTTATACAACTTCAAATAAAACATTAAATGATACACTCTTACAGAGCTATACAGGGTTTAACTTGCTCCATGTGTTTTTCTAAGTACTGAAGAAGAAAACTATCCATTAAATAATAACACAGCAGAGTAGATCAGGTGGAAGGAATGAGAATGCATGGAGAGCCCTTCAGCCTATTCACAGGTTCAAGTTCTGTCAATGACACCTGACATTCCAGTAGCAAAATACCCCTTGATAACTATAGGTGTCAGTGAAGGGCAGAGCTCTGAATAGCTGCTTGCTGAAACATTACCCACAGATTTTCCTCTTCAGTTTATGACTGCTTGACTCATTTCTTTAAACTTTCCCAAAGAGGAGCCATTTTTTTTCCGATTTGATCAGAAATCACTGAGACTCATGAAATATTAGGTGTTGATAGGCAATTTCTGTTAATCCCAATGATTTTTCTCTGATAGGCTTTCACACGTAGAGAACTTCTGTAAGGGAGATAGGCAGGTGAGTAGATGCCACTGCTGCCCAAGTGATACCAGTGGTGGCAGGACTGAGAAAACTGAGGGTTCTTGCTTGTCTTTGTAGTCTTAAAAGCATTAGCAAAACTAACTGCATAACTGGGGTGATTGCAAGGTAGTGGCCTCATGTTAAAAACATGGAAATGGACTTGCTATTATTGTCAACTTTCCCTTTAGTTGGTGTTCATGGTCCCTGTTGCAATCATAGGCAACCTGCTAGGCTGCTTTTTTCCAAGGTTTGACAGAAGCCAGATGTAGTTGGTCAACTTTATGATGTGGTCAGCAAGAAAATATGCAGTATCACAGTCCCCTAATGCTGGGCAATGTTATACACCACCAGGAGGTATGTTTGTTTTGCCAAGTTAGTCTATGAGCATATTTTCTGATTAAAAATAATCTCTTTGTAAAGATAAAACATTGTACAGGGTTGTGGGACATTCTAGTGGAGGCACATATGCACCACATAACTCAGCTACGACTACAGCAAGAGTATCTGGAATGCACTTGCTTTGTGTCAAAGTGTACATATAAACTTAATACTGTATTGTTGTTTTTACTGAGAAAGAAAAAGGCAAGAATGTGGGATTTAATGGTGATGACTGACTGAATCTTCTTTGCTTTCAAAGTTGCAGATTGAATCCAATATTATTTTAAAGTATTTATGCAGATTTATTATAGGATCTTCAAATGAGTTTAAATTGCTCGTTTGCCACTTCAACAGAAAACTTTGCCTTTGTGCTCTCAAATCTTATTTCACTGATCATCCAAAAAGGGAAGGATGGAAATTAATTTATAAGCATACCCTTCTTTCCCCTACAAACAGTCCTGAGCAGCACAAAGATACCCCTAATTTATAGCACAAAGAGTGGACACAGCAGTGGCACAAATTATTCACAGCTGTTCAGGCTACACCTTCAAATGTACCCCAGCTCACAGCAAGCCTCTTCACCATTCAAGTGGCTCCATGGCTTGTGTTATTCCCCAGCTTGTCCTTAGAGAAAAACTCCTCACAAAGTTGTACTTCCCTGCAATTTCCTAAATTCAAGTCTGAGCTAATAAGGCACAATTCTGCCCAATGAGTAAAAAAATTGTTCCAAAGGAGAGGCGTGTGCAAGTCAATCAACATGGTGAAACCCATGGTTTAAAAAGGTTAGGTGATTTATGCCATGTAAACAGGCATTGTAGATATTTCAGGACAAAGTCTGGACTGGTTTAATTTCTGGTGATATCTTATGGATTGATTATAAAAAACAGGAGCATGCCCAAAAATGCACATAAATTCTTGAAACTCAAAGACTAAAAAAGAAAAATAAAAGAAAAAATACTTCAGTGCTATTCAAGAACCTTCTCAGCAATAGCCAAACTCTTCTAGTCATAAATCCAAAACACAGCATCATATGGGCACAGAATCTGAGGATAATAAGAACCACTCTAACCATAATATCATTATTAATGGCCCCCAACATTATGCATCTTGGATCATTAGAACTCAACCTTAGGGTTGTTCTGTTGTGCCTGACTGTCCCCAGCAGTCCCCAGTGAACTATTTCAGGATCTAATTACCGCCAGAGCATGAAGGCAGTCTGTCCATGTCCCATTTTTCTAGGTTGTAACATTCTAGTGAGGAGCTGTTAACTCAGAACAGCCTGGAACTGCAGCTCTGGGTTGCCAAAGCAGTCAGCATTACGTCTGCTTCAACCTAAAAAGTAGCCATCATGGAACAGATGCAGTGAGGCTTCTGTTTTTGACCTCAAATCCAAATAAAAAATAACCTTTAACATGCCATTTTTATGCCCATGAAGACGAATCAGATCTATTTATTTTTGCCAGATGTGCTAACAGAACTTTCTGGATATGAAGTTTCCAGAAGTCTTAGTGAAATATTTGGGTAACACAGAAACAGGAATTGAACTCCAGAGACTGCATTAAGAAAATGACTCTACTATCTTGTGACTGGGTCTGTCTTAGATTACCATAATTGGTATCTGTTACTGTCTTTTTGAATGCTACCAGACATTCTTACTTGTACCAAATATGCTGCAGGAGATGCAGAACATATACAGCTCTCTTTACTGTGATAAAATAGCAGTTAATTAGCAAGATTTACATTTACCAGCTCCTCAATGTAAGGACAGCAGTCCTGGGTTCCAGATTTTCTATGGATGTTGCTGAATATTTCCTTAGTTCTCTTGTATTGCTCTTTTCCTGTGCAATTTGAAGAGAGGATAGAAAATGAATGAGGGAAAAAGCATCCTTCTTTAAAGTTGTCATGTCTGTGACTTGCAGCAATGTAGGCTACTAGAAATACCCTTGTCTCACTCAATGCTGCACATATGAATATCTTTTTATCAACTGCAAAATCTGTCTGAAGGTTGTTCACAGCTCGTTGGACTTGATCAAATTTGTTAAAAGGGATAATTCTCCTGACCTGGCAGACAGTGAATATTTGGGCAGAATCTGCTTACTTTATCTGTGAAGTGAGCGCTTAGTTCTTGATAATTTCTATATAAGACTGCATACAAGGTATCCACAAACAATCAAATATGCTGATTTTGAGGCTAGAAAAATATGGTTCTCGTTATTAGTCTCAACAATTTCACAGACAAAATAGAGACAGATAGTTCAAACAAGAACCATGAAATGCCACAGCCATGAAAGGGAATATTTTCATTCCCAGGTGCATTACTTGCACACACAATCATCACCAAACCTTGTAAGTACCCACTGCACAGTAACAGTGCTCCCTGAAAAGGCTCCTAAACTTTACTTTCCACTTAGCTTTCTCAGAGCTCCAGTAAAGACTCACCAGCTTCTCACCAGATTTTAACCTAGGTCTCAGCAAACCAGGCACGTGATTAAGGGAACACGTGAGATTTGCTTTTTTTATGTACAGGTTCTTTTTCCTATCTCATTTTGTCTACTTTACTATAGACACTTAAATTCAAAATAATGCTTTCCAGAAAGTTCAAATTCAATTCTAAAAAATTAGGAACATCAATAAGCACAGAACAAAAGAGTGCATCTCTAAATTAGTATCAAAAACAGGTAAAATAGACCTAAAGGCTAAACTTCAAAAATTTCCATGTAGAAATCTTGAAATTATACTAAATTAAATAGGTGAAAAGGGATCTCTTTGAATTTAGTTTTTGTAATAGGTCAGGCCTAAAACATGATTAGTCAAAATATTAATGAGACTACCTCAATGTCACTGCCATTTTTAAAGACTACTGAAAACATGGACTGATAATAGCTTCTGCTATTAATACTTGCTTTTAATATAGATAAGAGATTGAGTTTTGGTTTTTCTTTTTTTTTTAATAGTGAGACCTTACTTTAGAACTTGTATTCTGCATTTTATATTTTCTTAAAATGTCATTAGCTGATGTAATTTTAGAAGAACTTTGTAGTAACACAAAAGAAATTGGGAAAGCAGTTTTTTCCCCATGAACAAAAAATGAAAATAGGAAATCTATTCACCTTTAGCTCTTGAAAATAGCTATACTTGGCATTGCATCACTGGTCAATGAATCCCCACACTCATCCTATGAAACTATGTATCCACTCATTATTTTCAGTTAAAAAAAAATATTACAAAGGAGAATACTAGACCATGGGGGTTCTGACAGCTGGCACTGCTGCATAAGAACAATTCTTTTAAAATGAAAATCAAACTGCTGTTTAACATATTCACGACTCAAAACTTAGTCATGTTTCTTCTTATTACTGGGATTAAGGAAAGTCAGTATTATTTTTGTAATACAAACTACAAATTACAAAGCATGCACCAACTGCTGCACTTCCCCCAGTGTATGCATACCTTCAATTAAGTATATCCCAGTGAGAATTCTGAACACTGCTGTTGACAATTAATGTAGCTTGTGAAGATAAACAGGCATCAGTTTTAAAGTGAGGATCCAACAGGCAGTGGTCTGGAGGTAGAAACATCCATTTCTTTAAGTAAACTCTTTTGACAGTTCTAGTTGTGGATATGCAGCTAAGGGCTGTAGAAGTTTGGGAAAACAGTCCATGAAGTCACCTTTCCTGCTTCTGACTGTGGTCTCCATCTCTCTTCAGGAGGCCTGGCTTGCACTTCTACTTTCACCAGCTCTATGGTCAGTCCTGGAGGAGAATGGATTTGCTGCTTCTAGACACTGTTTGGAGGTGCCTACCTCCAGACAGTTTGACCTGGATTTACAGAAGAAAGCTTACATTCCAATCTCTAGATTCAGATGCACTTCAGATGAAAAAGGTCACTGATCTAAAATCCATGAGCATTTTCAGCATCTCACCTGTTTCCAAATCTGAATGAAACGTTGTGGCTCCATACAGCTGAAATTTTTGCCTTCAGACTTATATTTTTGTATCTTTAGAAAATGAATGCCATATCCTTGCATTTGTCTCCATTATGCTCAGAACATGCTTTGAAGCAGTCCTCTGGCCTGTTGGGTGGCTGAGTTTAGTTTTCACACTGAGGTATTACTGGAATTTTAAAACAATGTTAACCTGAAGCAGTGTCGTCATTTTCTGTAACAGCTTCTTTTGACCTGACTTCAGTTTCTATCCACCAGTTATATTTATATGGATAAAAGGAACAGTATTTTCTAACTTTTCCTCTCCCTTTCTAAATTGACGAAGTTCTTCCTGTGCTTCTGACATGAAAGGACCAAATCTCTTTCTAGACACAGGATGTCCTTGATAATATGTTTGTGCTTATGATGATTTTCACTTTAAAGTTGTTTAAAACCTAGTTTTAAAAAATAGTAAAAAAATTCAGTTTAGGATACACGATTGTGATGGGAAACTCGGTAGCCATTGAAAGTGAAAAGAAATCATTAATTTTTGTCAGAAATAATTAACCATAACATGCAAGGGCTTGATATTACTATGTAATATTTATTTGCTTTCTGAACATTCATTTTAACACACCTTTAAATTATGTGTAGTGTTTTCATTAAATGTTGCTATTAAATATTTATCTATAGGTAAAAAAATGTTGAGCTGATGTGGTCACACAGTAAACCACAGCTGAATTTAATTCCTGGGGAAAAAAATTAAATACCAGTTGCAAAGTAAACCTTTACTGTATATAAAAAATAATTTTTGTCCTTTTTAAAATAGCTGATTTGCTTTGCAGTTTATTTCTAAAAGGAAAGCATAAGTTTCTGTTACAAGAAGGTTTATTGTGTTCACTGTTTTTACCTTCAAAGGTCTTTTCAATGTGCCTTAAAAGATTGCCCTTTTTGCAACTTGTCATGCTCCAGTTTGCCACTACTAACAGGATAACAACAATCAGCTTTTGTGGAACACAGGTATGAGGCACGAGTAAATCCTGTGCTTCCTCTGCTATATCAGAGTAACATTGCATTTCAAACTGCATACATGTGTAACTGCAAAAATGTGTAATCCTGTGCAAGTCCTGCCTTCACAGAGCACATGTGTTACTTTTTAGGTATGTCCTTAAATACTTGGCTGAATTTGGTAATGCTGATGGTTGCAGTCATATTTACTTAAGCCTCTCTCATCTCAAGTGAGAGAGATTTCCGAACTTGAACTACCATAAGAACTAGGTCCTAACATGCACTGGCAGAGGAGATCCCACTTCTCTTATGACTATACATCAGACAATACAGGCTATATGGATATACCCTCTAAAACTGAGTTATAGGGTGTACTCTGTCCAGCCCCTCCTGCATAGTGGGTTGGCTGTTAAAAGGTAATAACTTCTGTGGAGTTTCAGCAAGCTGTCTTAACAATTCTATGAAGCAAAACATTCCCATGTTCTTCTTTTAATATGGTTTAGCTTTGGGTTTTGTTGTCTTTTTTTTTTTTTTTTCTTCTCACTTGTCTCCCCTCCTATTATTGTTTTGCAGGCACAATCAGACCATGATTGCAAGCACACAAACCAGTTTTTTCTAGGTTCAAATATTTTTAATATCTTCTTCAGGACAGCAGAAATGGCCTAGAAATGGTCTTCTACATCCAGCAGAGCTTTTTTCCTTATTTGTTTAAACATTGTACTGAGAAATGTATTAGGGCCTTTTTCACCACTTCCTCCCAATAAGTCAGCTTGATGCTCATTACCACCCTCGGTGGGGCAGAGAATGTGTGATAACAGTAGTATCAGAATTCCAAGCTTAAAAATTAAAACAATCATTTATGGAATATTTTAAGGTGATAGAAGAAAGGCTGTAATGAATTGGTGAAACAAATAAATATGTTGGGACAATCAAACTCGGGCAAAACATGTCCTGTGAGGAGCATCAAAGGGAGCTAGGGGTGTTTAGTCCAGACAAAAGGAAGCTCGGGGGCATCTTATCACTCTCTACAACTGCCTGCAGGGAGAGTGTGGCCAGGTGGGAGTTGGTCTCTCTTGACATGTTTTAAGTCATGAAAGGATGAAGGGTTTAGGTTGTGCTAGGGGAGGTTCAGGTTAGATATTAGAAAATGTATTTTCACTGGAAAAGTGTCTAGGCATTAGAATAACCTGTCTAGGGAGGTGGTGGAATTTTCAAGAGGTCTCTGGATGTGGCACTTAGGGGCACGGTATAGGACTGATTACGGTGGTATTAGTAGGAAGTTTAGATTGGATGATCTCGAAGGTCTCTTCCAACCTTGTCAACTCTATGATTCTATGGTTAATTTATATTTATGGCCAACAAAGAAGAACAGAGTGAATGAATCTCTGTGAAGTGTTTTCAGCCTAGTGGTGGATAGGTGGGGAGAACAGTAGTTGGTACTATTGCCAGGACAGGAAAGAGAACCTAGCATCCCATAACTATCACTGGAAGTACAGAAGTACAGTCTAGGAATTGAAAAATGCCAAAAAACTGAAAAGTGACAACAGACGCATTGAGATATCAGAAAGTTGTATGTGGGAGTGGATTTTTTTAAGTGGAGAGAGTGGATAATGAAAAATTGAAAATTAAATTACGATATGACAAACGGAAGTACAAGCAAGAAGTAATTTTTGGATAATTGTTGAGCAGCAAAGTATACAGTAATGAGGCAAAAGACATGGAACCTTTGTTTGTGGACATGGGTTGTACAACCAGAGGGACCAAGGCAAGAACCAAGTCCCTGAAGAAATCTGTCTCCTGCTCCGTGGGCTGGTGCTCGGCACCCTCCAGAACAGCAGCTGCGCCAGGCATGGAACTGTCCATGGTGCTTGTCAGAACCTCCCCAAAGCCACTTCCATTCACATGCACAACCAGAAATCTGTGACTAACCCATCAACTGGATTGGTTTCCTCCTTCTGATAGAAAACAGATTATCAGAGTTGGATATAAGTTATGAACATTTTCTTCTGAAATCTTCTGTACCAGTTTTAATCATTTGACTCTGGGTTCTTTCTTGTGACCAAAACATCACTCTGATTTAAGACGAAGCACATTCTTGGGGGACAAGAAAAGATGCACTTGGAAAGCTTCTCCTTTCCCCCCCGCCCCCGCTTTTTTCCTAGCAATTTAATTTTGGTTCAAAAACCTTTGCTTTTTTATTGAAGGAGGACTGTTCAGTGGCAATGGTAGCCTAGAGTTTCTCAAATTAAGCTTACTCTTAATAAGAAACATGGACTAAAGCTGAAAAAGAACTGGTTTTCTAAGCTTTGTGCTTCCATTTTTACTAAGCAATATTCTAGAAAACATAGTTTAATAAGAGCATGCATTGCACCTTAGGCATTTATTGCATTGATTTGTCCATTCAAATCTCTCTTTGTTTCTTTCAATTTCATTCAAAACACAATCTCTAAGAAATGTAATTTTATCAATATTATTGCATATCAAAAAAGAAAACTAAAGCATATTACATGAGAGAGAAATAAGATATTACTTCTAAAAATACTTAAAAGTAAATAATCCATGCAGGCTGACACAGGCCTATCCTAACATACAGTTAGACAACTTTAAAGAAACCAGTAACAAGTTATTCAAAGCTGACATGTAGCATAGGACCTCTTTACAGATCTTCAATCTGCATTTGGCTTGCTTTCTTCTTCCTTTCAGCAAAGTTCCATCTGAAAACAATTTGTGGAAGAGTTGTATGAGTAAGGAAGTACATGTCATCTTTTCATCCAAAGCAGAATGTTTTAAGGTGTGCAGGGGGTATAAAAATAGGGTTAAAAATTAAATTATATAAGCTGGAATGCCAGCAGTCAGATGCTGAGTGAATAAAACCTAGATGCATTTTACTCATCTCAGTGTCCAGTGGGGAAACTCATAAAAGAATGAATGGTGGGGACCACCTTCCAACAGACCCACCCGCTTCTAATGCAAACACATAGTTAGAACAAGATGTTTTACAATACACATTGGATGTACTGCAATGAAAAGGGACACCTAGGATTCATAATCAGGGCCCTTGGATCTAGTTGTTGACCTTGCTAGAACCACAGCCTCAGGAAGACCAAGCGGCACCATAAATGATTGATCGATCATATCTGTTTACATTCACAGGATGCATTTTGTTTTTTCTTACTGAGTTACATTTGATATTACTTCTTTCATTTGATCTCTTATGCTTCAGCAACTGTCATAGCTCTAAATTTACAGTATTCACCCTTTCATTTGTATTGTAATCATTGATCAAGAATAGAAAATTGTGCTTTTCTTTTTAACTCTTGACACTGAAAATTCCTCTAAATTTGATCCTAGCACAGAGAAAGGATTACTGATTGTCACTTTCAACTAAGTCACACAATGAAGTAGGATCTTCAAGGACCTATATAGCCAAGGAACAGTACAAAGGACTCTACTAAGATTATTTCCTTAGATGTTCTAGAATCTATGGGTCTTTTCAAAGAACTCTAGAGTGCAGATTTAATAAAAACTTTTCCAAGATTACTGATTGCAGATTTTATTTTCATCTGCTTTTTCAATCCTTATAGTTCCTTTCAAACATTTAGAGGAAAATTCTTCTTGGTATGTAGAAAGACTACCTATATGTTCCTTCCACTTTTGGTTACAAGTCTAACTTCTTAACAACTAGCAGTTGCTTGCTACCTGTCAAAGCTTGGGAAATTCAGCTTCAAAGAGTTTTCCTGAAGAAAGTACTAATTCCTAATTTTAATCACATGTATTCATTCCTGTAGTGTTATTTAATGTTCTCAGGTTAAGGTATTTTGATGGGTTTTGGCTGGTTGGTCGGGGGGTTGTTTGGGTTTTTTTACCCACTAAAACATAGACAAGCTTAAACATAAAGTATTTTTATCATCTTTTTCTTCTTAAGCATTGTCTCTACCAGCTTCAGTAAAGATAGAATATAATTTGAATAAGCTACCAATAATGCATATTATCTGTATTTTTAGACATTCAAAGGTTAAAGGGATTTTATTTCATATGTACATTTTAATTTTAATAGTGTCACTGTGGCTATTCATGTTTTCTGTGGTTTTTGGTTGTGCTGTAGACATACCTTTTTCAGATGTATCTCTGCTTGCGTGCCTCCAGTGTGTGCCTTTATGCTCAGAAGTGAACACAAACTGTCTGTGTGTTTGGTTCACAAAAGTCCGTTCTGTAGCAAAACTGCTTTTTTCCCTTGCATTTGAGTAAGTAATGATAGAATTCCTTTCCAATTTACTATGCTTCTATAAAATTTTGTTGTTGAATACTGCTATAGCATCTGTCTGATGTTCTGGTTCTATGTTGATCCTTCTCCTAGCGCTGTTACAAAACCTCACTTCTTCAAGACTTGGAATAATGACATTCACAATACTTATGTTTATTCTGAATGATCAAATGAGTTATACTTTGATTAAACATTGCTTATACCTATTAATGACTAAGGAACAGAAGAACATCTGATATTCAGAATTGCTGGCTACAGCTGGAGTTATTTATGAGATACACACATTCAGACACCAGTTCATCCTTTCAGCTGCAGGAATTTAATAAGTCCAGGGAAAAAAAGACACAGGAGCATAAACAACTTGTAATTCTATTCTGAAATTATCATCCACACCATGAATGAGAAAGAGTAATCTCTCTTGGGTGAACTTGAAATGCTAACCTGGAGAATTTACTCACAAAGTGTTTTGCAGGTATTTATGGTCCCCCATCAGCAAACCAACATTTTGAGAACATTACATTATGG
The DNA here is from genome assembly GCA_013397195.1 of Hylia prasina. NCBI lineage: Eukaryota > Metazoa > Chordata > Aves > Passeriformes > Sylviidae > Hylia > Hylia prasina. Next base: position 152,684 of record VYXD01001455.1, read on the forward strand.
CTACTCCCACAGTATTTTCTGTACATTGCAAAGATACATCTCGACTGTTCTTAGTCATCTCTGATAGAAATTTAAGAGCTGATACTGTGTTAGGAAAAACAGCTAGTCAGAAAACCAGAGTTCTGCTATTTCAAAAGTTCTGGGGCAGGCAAGTTCTTGTGTGCACATGGATTCTGTGGATTAACCCAGGCAAATCACCAGGAGCAGAAATACAGTAAGTCAAACAAATAGTTTTCTTTGGACAAAATCTGCACAATTTTTATGTGTTTTCACAAACACATTAATGCTGCACCTGAAAGAGATACTGCACATCCAGTCATGCTAAATATCTTCAAATGTAAAATCAAACTCCATCCAAGTCACATATACTGTTAAAAAAAACCACTTTACTTTGCAGTAGCATAGCATTATACCAATTCTTGTACAGATGTAGAGCTGCAATTTTATGTATCATGCACACTAAAACCCAGAAGCAATCTTAGCCCACTGTTCTGTTTTAGCCAAACCTTAGAAAAGATTTGGCCAAAATTATCTATAAAGCTGATACTGTAATATTCCTGTCCACCCTATATTTGTGCAGCACTCAGCAGCTACTCCTTGTTTTGATTGGAAAAGACCTTTAGGATCATGAAGACCAACTATAAACCTAACCCTGCGAATCCACCACTAAGCCTTGTTCCTAAGCACCGCATCTACACAACTTTTAAATTCTTACAGGCTTGGTGACTCAACCATTTGCCTGAACAGCCTGTAATCCTCCATTTAAATCCATGTTACTTGTTAAGTACAGTAAATCTAAGATGACAGAAAAATTATGCATTTTTTCCGGAATGAGGAATTTTTGCAATTCTGTAATAGAAAGGAAAATCAATTCAACAAGAGAAGCAATCTATTAGGCATTGAATATGAACAAAGGGAATCATGAGGCATTGAGCAAGGCATTCTGAAAGACAGAAGAAAGCCTATAATATTTTTATTAATAGACTATAAAGGAAAATAACTCCAATTACATGTCTTTTTGTATTTTTGCTAAAATGTAAGCATCCTTCAATGTGTTACAAAGCCTATTGCCCTGCTGGGGTTTTGTAAGGTCCAACTGATTCTTGTGTGACTAGGCTATCTCATTTAAAAATATTAGAGCATTACATAACAGAAAAGGGAAAGATAAATAAGGGACATCAGTGCTCAGAAAGCTTTTGACGTGCACACAAATTCAGAGTTTAACAACTACACGTAATTCAGAAGGATTTTTGTCTTTAGTCCATTGTAATGGTGGAATGTGTCACTGAAGTTGAAAGAATTAAAAAATACGTGAGTCTAGTCTCTTCCAAGTTTGAGGCTTCCTTTATTTCAGGCCTAGCATTTCAGATTAATTGCAGACATGACTGAGGAGGGAGGTATGCTCACTTTCTTGTTGAATTCTAAAAGTCTATCTTAATGCTTACCTGTAACACTTCCCCTCACCTGTGAAATGTCACATACAATTATAATTTACTTTCTTACAGGGAAAATATCCAGGGACATTCTTTTCAGAACTTGTAGTATAAATCCAGATAACATAATGAGAACTTTATAAGTGTAATGAACCTGTCTGAACAAGAAGCTTTTGAAAAGCCATGCTGTGGAAAATAGCTGATGGTTTGGAATGAACTGAGCAAGCAGAGAAGAAGATACTTTAAAAGAGGGCTTTCCAATATATCAGAAATAGTAAGTTTTCCAAGGAGGCATCAATTTTGCCTACCAAATGTTGATAATCACATGTCAGTCTGTGCTATGTCTATACGTGTTCTCTACAAAGAAACAAAAAAGTGTCTCTGAGTAAAAGTAACAAAACCATGAAAACACACTTCTGGGAAAAAAGTAGCACATCAGAATTGGATCATGAAGGAAGGTATAAGAAAAAATTCTTTTTAAATAATGTACACCTGAGTTAAGACTACCACTCTCTGGTCTCTCCATAATGGAAAAAGTTGGTTACATTGCAAAAACAAGTTTCTGTACAGCATTAGTATCTACTCAACTGACATGAGGCAAATTTTAGTTGTCTCAGGTGTTCAAAACAGTCTTCAAATCTTTGAAGACATTCTTCTTAATGAAACCAGACATTTCCAGCTTACTGTTTGCCCCATTTCTTTAGGTTTAGTTAATAAAGGTCTCATGCACAATAAATATCCATATATTAATATAGCACGTGACAAAATGCATCAAGATTGATTTATGGAATGAAAATAATTGTTATTTTGTGAGCACAAGAGGCTACTGTCCCAAAAAATGGAGTATTGCAAAAATAACATATACACTTGTAAGGAGAAAAGAAAAGCTACAAACTCTGCCCCTATTTTTTATTTTGCTCTCAGCATAGAAAAATAGAAGCTCCAGTTGTTCATTGCAAAGCTTATTCTCCTTTTGAAAATGCTGCCATACAATAGAATAGGATGTGAAGAGCCACAGGTTTTTGCACCTATGGGCATTCAGAGAAGAAGAGGAATTAGATGACATCTGTTTCATGGTCTGCACAGATTTTTCTCTTTCCAATGGATAGTGTTATGCTCACAATATAAGCACTTAAACAATTTCCATGCAGCTGGATGGATTGTTTCATGTTATTCCATGTCATCCTGGCATCCAACCCAATTGTCATTCTGACATGACAAAGCAGATGCCCCAAGTTTCATATGTGATGAAACCTTTTTCAGCAGCTGTGAATCAAATGCTTACAAGAAAAGTAGTGTCTAGTAAGTGCCTCCAGGTTATTTTCAAATTAAGACATTCAAATCAAATGGTTTCAATATTGTCAATCTTTGCACAAGTAATTGATTTTAATACAGGCTGAAAGGATTTCCTCATGCATTCAAGAACTTGCTGGGAAGGGAGAAGTATCCTGAAAAAAAAGAAAGTTAAAGTATCAATAACTGCTGACTTGTTTCAAAATACAATATTCTATCTAGAGCTAGCAACTAAATACAGCAAAAAATGAGGTGAAGAAACTGTCCCTAGTTAATTGCATTGTCTAGATTTACTTCTTCTATCCTGATATCTCACACTGCCCACCTGCAGTCATTTAGCTCTGGCTGTGTGTTATGTCCTCTTGTAAACACAAACACTGCAGTCCAGCAACTTCTAAACTGTCTGTTTAGAGTGTTTTTAGCCAGGAAAGAAAACACCAACAAATACTGAAGCACTTATCAGCAAGGATGACCGGGAACCTTCCTGTCAATCAGTCAGTGGACAGACATGAAACACGTGTCACACCTTCCTGAGAGAGCCTTGTTCATCATTTCTTCAAAAACACACTAAAGGAAAGAGATACAATTATTTCAGCTAAATATGAAAAAGTTTTTCAGTTAGTAGCCACTTACCAGAACTGAATTTCAGAATCATAAATTTGCGCCCCATAGGTCTCCTTGAAAATGTGTGTTGAAAAGTACTGTCAATGAACATAGTGCTGAATGAGACTAAGAATCTCTGTCTTTGATGGAAGTCTTGAAGACCTTTTCCTCAGAAGTAAGGCTAGTGATGCCACACTGGGCAATTAAAAAAAAAAAAAAAAAAAAAGTATTCTATTTTTCTAAGATTTGCTGTTATTTCAACATTAGAAAATACACACATGGGAAAAGAATTTACAATTACATACACTCAACTACATATACATTAAGATGTGAAAGAGTGGTGATTTTGGCTGTGGTGGAGTTGATTTTCTTCACAGTAACTTGTATGGGGCTGTGGTTTGGGTTTGGGCTGAACACTGGGTTGATACTACAAAAATGCTTTTTTTATAGCTGAGCAGTGCTAACACAGCATCAAGGCTTTTTCTGCTCCTCTCCACACCCCACCAGCAAGAGGGTGTGGGTGCCCAACAATTTGGGAGGAGACACAGCCAGGACAGCTGACCCCAACTGACAATAGGATATTCCAGAGCATTTAACACCATTCCAGCATATAAAGCTGGGGGACGAAGGAGGAATGGGGAACATCTGGAGTCTTGAAACAAAGATGTGCTTAATTGCACTGGTCAGTGTTTTATCTGACAAATGTTATATAAGAATATAAACACATGATGCACACAGGTCAGATAAAGATGGTAACCACAGGTTGAGTACATACTGTGAAAGTTGGGGACTTTTTCAAAGGAGGCCCAAAGATCTCATGAACATTGTGTCAAAAATAGGGGGCGAAATGTCCATACTCTAGAAAATTGCAGAACCTTAATGATATTCATTTCAGCCCTACTGAGTGAATGATTTTTAGGATTTGGCATTGCAAATGTTCCACAAAAAAATATAGGAATCTACATGTGGAAATACATTGGATTGGAATACAATGGAAGTATTGACCTTATAGTTTATTACAGGGAAGGAGAGAATGTTGTTACTGGGGCTGCAGAACACAGTAGATGCCACTGATGTTTTTGTTGTTGTTACCATATGTTTTGGATGATGATATGACTAACTCTGAAGTCACAACTGACTTCTCTAATCCCTCACAAAGGATAATAAAATGTAATTGCACCCTACATCATTATATAAAGAGAAAGATAGCACTTTTGTGCCTGTTTGTTTACTTCTGGTTGCTTATGGGCTCTGTTTTTCAGTTTTTATAAATACACTGCAGAGGGAACTAAGAAAAGTTATTGCATCTCTGGTAAAAGCTGAAGTCTTAAGACTTGCCAGAAGTCACAAGGTCCACAGATGACAAGTTAAATTATTGGGTGAATTATTTGGGTTTACTCCTTTAAATGTAACTACAAAATGAAAACTAATCTGAGGTTATATATATGTATTTATTTTTTTTACCATAATGTAGTAAGTAAAATCTCTGGCTTTTAAAAATACTTTTTCATTTATACTTGTTTTATCAGTTTTCTTCAAAATAAATAGATTCATTTTGTAATCTACTCAAGGCAAGGAAATTTTATCCACAGATTGTTCTTCAGTAGTGTAACATGGGAATTACTGGGTGACACATTTTAGTCATTATTATTCAGGCATTCAAAGTAAATTATTATGATGTTACATTTCAGTTATAAAATATATGTCTTTACTTATGGGTGTCTTAAGCTGTGTTGTGTATTGCAAGTTTTTGGGGTGCTGATGTTCAGCCTTGCTGAGAATGCAATCTGTAATGATGACAATTAGGAAAACTCTGCTCTAGGAAAACAAACTAGGTCAGTCCAGGGATCATAATTAAAAAATAAATATTTTTAACTTCATTTTGTTGACCCTTGTAAATCATTACAGTATTTACAAGATTCCATGTCTCATCATAAATCAATGTGGAAAATACTGCCATATCACTTACATTCAAGTTCTAGAAAAAATTGTGCCAGAAGAAAGGCAAATTATTTATCAAAACTTTTAATGTCGTTAACACCTCAAAACTTTCAGGAATGGAAGTTGATAGGTGCCAAGATGTCCTAGCATCTAGACAGAGCTATTCCTCTGGCTGAGCGGCAGTACAGAAACCTGATGATATCCTCTGTGCACAAGCAGACCAACTATGCCATGGATTTACTATGAACATGATGACTCTCTGTGTAATATTTGTGGAATAAGGCTGGTGCTTTTCAGAATCATCAATTTGACTATGAAGAGCATACAGGTATATACTATTGAGAAAATCACAGGTAAAATTATGGTAAAACCTAGCCAGGAACTAATTTTGGTGGTAAGAAGCACCAATGTCACTGCTTGTAGATGAAAACTTCTGTGTTCCATGTGAAATGACAGAGACTTTGTGCCACAAACTCTGCAGGAAGGAGATTTGGAGGATGGCTGTCACTATTTCCACTCATGATAATCTTCCAAGAGTTTCATGTTCACAGAATTGCAGAATCACTGAATGGTTCAAGTTGGAAGTCATCTTGCTCAACAACACTGTTCAAATGGAGCCACCTACAGCAAGTTGTCCCTGATTGTGTCCAGACAGCTTTTGAGTATCCAAGGATGAAGACTCCACAACCTCTCTGGAGAACCCATGCTGGTGCTCAGCCACCCTCACAGCAAAAATGTGTTTTCTCACATTCAGACATCACCTCTTGTGTTTCAGTTTGTGCCCAGAGCCTCTGGTCCTGCCACTGGGCACTATTGAAAAAGTTTAGCTTCCTCATTTTTGCACCCTCCTTTTAGGAATTTGTATACATCAATAAGATTCCCCCCTGAGCCTTCTCTTCTCAAGGCTGAGCAAGCCATGTGAGCTGAATATTGTCCAAGATACCAGCAGCCTTCTTTATAGCAAGGACACTTCTCTGGCTCATGTTCATCTTGGGGCCCATCAGGACCACTAGATCTTTTTCTGCTGAGCTGCTTTCCAGCTGGATGTCCCCCAGTATATATTCATGCACAACGTTGTTCCTCTCAGGCACAGGTCCCTGCACTTCCTTTTGAACTTTATGAGGTTCCCATTTTTTCAACCTGTGGAGGTCTCTCTGGATGGCACCATACTTCTCTGGACTATCAGGCACTTCTCCCTTTTTTGCATCATTTGAAAACTTGCTTAGGGCACACTGATCATCCAGATCATTAATTAAGGTATTAAACAGGACTGGAACCTGTACTGACACTTGGAGTACACAACTAGCTACTGGCCTCCAACTGGACTTTGTACTCTGTATCACCAGCTTGGCAATGAAGACAGAAAGCAGGGGGACAAAAAAGGTGCCATTTTCATTTTCATTATAGCACTGGAAAAAAGGTGTTATCTTGCCTCAGCTATAGCATTAGACACAAAGCTGCCTGAAGCAGTGTGTATTAAAGCTTCTGCAGAGATCATGAGCACAAATGATTTTCTTTCTAAATTATTTTTAATTCTCTGCAGTTTCAAAACTGTTGTTCCACTCCAAGGACATTGGAACAGCCAGTAATTCTCCTGGTGGTGTCAAAATAAGTGCAGTATCATATTACAGTGTGACATGCTGTATCCTTTCCCATGTGCCTAGAAGTCTTTGCAGAGAAAGATGGGCAGTAGTCCTGCTTGGGGTAGGTCCATGTGGCCTGAGCATTTGTATGTAGACAGTGAATGTGAGGCCTCACTGAAATCAATGTATCCTCCTGAGGGTCTCCAGTTTCAGAAAATGGGACTTCAATACTGAACCCTGAAGGAAAGGCTCTATGTTTGAATAGCCAGGGCAGTGCTCTTTATTATAAAAAAAGCCAGAGGAAATCTCACCAGGAATAAAATGCATTTAAATGATTAAAAAATACAAAAATATTGTTGTCGCTTGCATGTTCAAATGTTGTGTAGTTTATTCAACATTACCAAAAAGATACAGAGACTGAGCAAAAAAATTCCCTGGGCACTATCTTAGAGGGTTGTAAGAACACGCTTAATTAAGCACTATGAGTAACTCATGGTACATTAAAATGAAGTATATGTTTAAGTCTTTGCACTACGACATCCTGGGGCAGAAGACCATTCTCCCTCAAATGATCCAGAGAGGTTAGAGGGAATGTGGAAGAAAACAAACTGTGCATTTCCCCCTTACTTTGTAATCACATTTGTGCATTGGTTTTGTTGGAATTAGGTACCATATGAAAAAACAGAGGAGACAGTAAATTGACAATAAAAATGTATGTCTCCAAAACTGGTGGAGTAAAAGGGGTATGATATCACTGGCAAGTCAGCCTTATTGCCTACAAGCAGACAGAATGCAAACATTACAAAGACAAGAAACTTTCTCCTACCAGGAAGTGCAGTCTGGCTGCCTCTCCTCTTAACGCTATTGATTATGCTCCCCAAAGGTCATAAATTACTGGAAGAGTTATTTTTAAGAATATTTGCTGAGCCTGACCTGTCAAGAGAGGTTAATCTAATGACTTTCCTAGCTTCAGTCTGCAGTAAGCTAAAGCAGGATTTCTTCTCAGCTGCTGTTAAAAGCTCTCACGTCTTCCAGATTCATCCCTACTTGTTATTAAAAGATATAAACGAGTCAGTTCGCAAAGTGGTTAAACTCTTCTGCACAGAGGCCAGAACAAGGGCACTGAGAAACTCTTAGTGAAAAGAGGGAGAGTGTGTGTCACCACAGCAAAGCAGTATATTTCGTTGCATGGGGCAGCTTTACACCAAAAAAAAAAAAAAAAAAAAAAAGTCTA
>VYXD01001455.1:160787-238448 GCA_013397195.1 Hylia prasina
AAAAAAAAAAAAAAAAAAAGAGAGAGAGAGAGAGAAACAACAACAAAATAACAACAAAGAACTCAAATGTTTGCTTTCATCCAGAGGTATATTTTTAAACAAATATCTCTGGAGGCAAATATTCAAATATTTGTTGAGGAAAAAAAGGGGGGGAAAAGTCCTGTTCATCATAATGGAGTGATTAGTTTATACTTTTTCCCCCTGTTTTTTCGTTTGGGTTTTTTGGTTTTGGTTTGTTTTTTTGTTTTGTTTGGGGGTTTTTTGGTTGTTTGTTTTTGTTGGTTTTGTTTTTGTTGTGGTTTTTTTTAACATCTCAAATGTACAGAAATTTTGGGAAATTCATATTGCTTCATTGTCTAAATACTTACACAGAAAATATGAAAGGGGAGACAAAGAAAAAAAATTTAAAAGAATAGGAAAAAAATGAGAAAGAGGTGTTTTTTACTCTTGGCTATTTTGCTACAAACAGATAATACTCTCCTAACTCTGATGACTTTAACTGATATATATATACTTCTACAAGACAGCTCTTAGTGTTTCTAAAAGAAGAGGGTAGATTTATAAAGGAAGGAGAAAGGACAAAATGAATCTTTCACAGCAAGAATTAACAGAGATGAGGAGTAGTAATGCTGGATTAGGATGCAATTACTAGACACTCAAAGAAGGAAAATGCTCCAGACCTGCCAGTACATCAGAAAGGTCCTGTCAACCAAAGGCACAGCTTTGGTGTGTGCTAGACATGGCATAGGAACTTTTAAATGTATCTGCCTCATCCAGTTCTGTAACAATCCCAGACATCACTTAACAGTGTGTTGGAATTCACAAAATATACAAGTACAACTTTAAAGGCTGCATGAGTGCTGCTCAGTTCTATTTCCACTTTGATTTTTTTTTTTCTTTCATACTTGGAGGCAGCTCAGATTAATTTTACTGCAGTTGAAAATCATGCAAATATAGTTTAGAAGGAGGCATTTAATTCTTTATTGCTCTTGCACACAACACAAATAGCACCTCCAGTACTAACACAGCTAAGTGTTTTTAGTGTTATTCCACTATACAGTACATCACAATGTTAATTTTCCACATTACTTTATTTCTTCTCTAACCCATATTTTACAACAGAGAAAACAAACTGCTTGTAATTACACTGCATGCCAGGACAAATTAAGTAAACACGCATTTTAATGCTTTTGGCTGTTAGGGTGAGAAACAAAGGGCTCTGGTTAAGGTCAATATTAGAGTTATGCAATTGCTCTGGGATACAAAAGACAAATGCCAGTGATTGAACACTGGTGAAATGGAAACTGTCCATTCTATGCAGTGTTTCTGAACTCCTGAAAATAATATGCTATGCTGAGGAGAGGTCAGTTCTTTGTTTTCATTTTCTTTCAGGATAACACTGATACCAATAATAAATAATAATAATAAACTAATGGGAAAATCTATTGTGTCATTAGTGAAGCGATAAATCAGCAAAAAGTAAATGAGAGAACAGCTACTGAAGATCAGCCTTGTGTTGTGTTTGCTAATGCTACCATCTCAGTACTACAGGGTGATACTGATAAAGGTTAACAGCAACTATAGGGGAAACCTAATTTGGCTCTCACTGATACTGGTGTAAATCTGACTTCAGTGGAATTATACCTCTCTAACTAGAAAGCAGACAGTGACCTGATGGTTATATTGTTTGGCCATGGACAATGAGGAGTTTTACGTGTTCTTGCCTTTAATGGTATGGATTAGGCCAGAGGCACAACATTCAGAGGCAGATGAAACCTCACGGGAAAGAGTACTCAGACTCATCATCTTTACTCAGCCAGCCACAGATACTGGGCTACAGGCTAATGTACATCTCTATTTTACTGATAAATTAATCTTTCTCACAGAACAAGGAAGATATTTCTGAGACATTGCCTTTGCTAGCAAGAATGTTTAGTACAAGAAGAGCTGAGGTAAAGAAAGAAAAAAAAAATACACAGAACACATTTCACATGGAGAAGATCATGGAATGAAATAATACTAAGAAAGAGATAATAGACAAGTCCCTAGAGGGTGACACCAGCCCATTTCGTGATGAATGGACATTCAGAACATGGAACAGAAAAAGGTATCCAGTGAACTTTCAAGTACGAAATCAAGGATAAATCCTTAAGAATTTGAAAGGAGGTATTCAGACAAACCAAGAACTTCTCTGGCTGTATTTCAGAACTGTGACTGATGTAGCTAATGGGATGATGGGGGGCAGCCACAGTCCCTCAGTGAATGAATTTGTGAACGCTCAGACTACCACTTACATTCCCAGCTCTTGGGAAGTGGAAATATTTCCCCTTCTTGTAATATCATCTACAGCTGAAGTGTCTCCTTTCCATGAGAACAAGGATAGTTCATTATTTCACCACAAGGAGCTCATGCAGGAGCAATGAGGGGAAAGGCAGGTCTTTGCTGTCACCTAGCCATACTCAGTCTCAGGATTTACCAGCACACTCAGAAGTCTCAAGAAGAAGCTCTGCTGTAAGTGTGTTGGCTGGTCCTCCACCTCGAGGCAAGGCTGTGTCCCTGCCTGGACCTAATGTACAAGTAAACCATTTCAAATCCTAGACAGGATGAACCTGTGTTGCTTTTGTCTGGTTCTTTTACTCCTTCCCTCTGCTACATGCTTTGGGGTATGTGGGATGGCATAGCCAGAGGCAATATATTATGGACTAATTCCAGCTCCCAGTCAAATCCAGAAGCCAACTGGTGCAGGACTGGTCCAGGCTTACAGCAGGGATAACGTTCTGAAATACTTATTTCTATTCTCTTGTGATTTCTCTCCCAGCTTCTCACGTTACAGACAGAATTTGTTAATTCATGCAATTATAAAATGTATATGTTATAAAAGTTATGTTTGAGTATTGAGATCCTCGGAGGCAAGCAGGAATTGCAACATCCCGCTTGGCTGCCAGGAAACAAGGCCTCATTAACATATGACTATAAGAACAAGATATCCAGTAGCAGATAAGGATCCACAACATTACACCTGGCTACAACAAAACTGCACACCCATTAACATAAGAAGGACCATGGCTGGGACAAGAGATGGCCCATTCTCACCACACCTGGGCAAATACATCCTGAAACCAGGTTCCTGTAAATCCAATCAAACATCTGTTCACTTCCAGAAACAGCTTTGTCCAGCAGGAAGCAAAGGATGAAGAACCACAATCAAGACAGCCAGGATCGTTGAAGACTCATCACCTTTCATCCATCCCACAGGAAGAGTTTTTGTCCATCCCAGAGTAAAGAAAGGAAACCAACATGAATATGTTTAATCTGAAAGGAAGAGAAGAATCTCTGCCCCAGGCAAGAAAAAGTGTATAAAAATGGACTGGACTGAGTCCACTTTGTGAACTCAGGGGGACTTGCTGCCAGAGAGAGAGAGGGACTCTGAGTTCACCCAGTGCCGACCCCGGGCTCGACGCTGTCGCTCTTGTTGGGGCTATCGGTGACCATATCTCGGTCACCTAATAAAATCTATCTTATAAATTACTAAATTCGGTTTGATTGGCTTTCATTTATAACATCACATCACCTTAAACCTCACTCCATGGCGTTGATCCACATGAACTAAAGAAGGTGGGATAAATACTTCAAGACTAACGGAAGGAAAAGGCTTTTAAAGTGACAAAGATAAATACTATATTACATCAATGTGTGGAAAAGAGTTGATTGGAAAGAGATTGTCATGGCTTAATCCCTGACAGGAACTAAGTACCATGCAAACACTCATTCCTCCACCAGTGGGATAGAAGAGAGAATCAGAAGAGTAAAAGAGAGAAAATTATGGGTTGAGATAAAAACAGTTTAGCAACTAAAATCAAACACACACATTCAAGTAAATAAAAATAAGGAATTCCTACACTACTTCCCATGGGCAGGCAGGTGTACAGCCATCCCCAGGGCAGCAGGGCCCCATCACGCACAATGGTGACTTAGGAATACAAACACTCTCACTCAAATGTTCCCTCTTCCTTCTTTTTCTTCCCACTTTATATATTGAACTTGATGATATATGGTCTGGAATATACCTTTGGTCGGTTTGGGTCACCTGTCTCACCTGTGTCCCCTTCCATCTTCCCATGAGCCTCTAGCTCCCTTGCAAACTTGACAGTACAAAAACAAAGCCAAAAGCCCAAAAGGCTGTGACTCTGTATCATCAATGGCAAAAGCATCTCTATATTAACAACACTGCTTTCAGCACAAATCCAAAGCCCCATACTAGTCATTGTGAAGAAAATTAACCCAGTCAAAACCAGCACAGAGATTGAGTAGGAAAGTTTGATCTTGGCAAGGGCTGTTGATGAGTGGTTCAAAAACTGGTTCTGATTTTGCCTGTGGCTTGTGCTGTTATTAAGTGCAGAAGAAACTTATTACCCTGCTCCAGAATTAAGAGGCACACCCACTAAAATAATGGACAACATTCTAATTTGAAGAAGCTAAGTATTCATACAGCTCTATATTGCATAATCACTACATTACTTTATAAATACACAGAGCATCCCCAAATAGTTCATCTTATTCTATGTGAATCACTTCACTCACTGCTGAAATGCAGCTCTCTTTGTTCATAATCCAAGTAATGTAACAAGTTTACTTCTAAAAATGACCCTTGTGTTTGCTGCCTGCATCTTAATGTCCCACGTTTTATCTCCTAATGGGGTTGCCATGCCAATCATTGCCTACTGTAATATATTTCTAAATAAAATATCACTATTTTTTCTTTCTTCAAACTAGTTTATTAGCTACTTGCTTTCTCATAGTGGCCATATGCATCCATGTCTGTATATTTTATTGTTCAAAAATATTTTATTGTTACTTTGAGAGAATTTACTTGACCTGCTGGTTTTTTTATGATGCAGCTGGAGAATTTATGTCACTTAGCCTGTGCCATGTATGAAAACTGAAAACTGTCAGTGCTACATTCTTGGTTTTCTGAATGGAAAAGAGCTATTTTCTAGAATCAAAGGTTCATAAATGGCTTGTAAAAGTTTAGTGAACAGGCCCCATAACCTATTGATCCCATTGTATTCAATACAATTCACTTTAGTCAATGAGATCAGTAAATAATGATACTGCTGTTATGAGCATCTTTCCTTCCTTATAAACAACTATTCGCTTGTGTCCTGTTATAATGATAATGTCACTGATTTACAGAGGTTGCCCAAGTTACCTTATTAATTAGAAGATGCATTAAGCCTATTGCAAAACATTGTTCTGACTGTGAGCTATCAGTGCCCAAGGACCTCTAAAAGACAAAGAATTCCATTTTGCAAAATCTAGTTAACATATCAAAGAGCAGTAAATGTGCAAATTGCTGTCATAAGGAATCCTTTATTGCTTTTCCTTTTCATGATAGCACCCCTCCCCCATCTCTCCATTCTACCCACTTTGACAAGGTCACTCATTGGAAAGAAGAGCAGCTATTTATGTTCTTCAGATGTTTACCTTCAGCAAAAGACACTTCAAAGACTGCTTATGGGACTCTCCTCTCACCCAGCAAACACTTAAAACCCATTGTTGTGATTGATGGGCCCTTCCTGCAGATTTAATAAATATAAGCAGAAGCCAGATCCCTTTTTTTTAGGCCAGCTGTATTGAATAATAGGCAAAAAGCTCATGGGTGGCCAAGGTAGACAGTACCCTTCAGGAAATGCCTAATGATTGTTTGATACATTTTTGTTTATGTGTTTTGCAAGTTTATTTTTTAAGCTTCCTCAATACTTGGTTCTGTTTTCTACAGTTACTTAAATAAATCCCACAGATTTTTATTGGGAATTTTGTGCATTCCCAGTGTTGTGTAAGAGACAAGAGAGCCTCATGTTTATTTAGATTTAGATTGAGGTTGAGCTGGTTCAGTGAACTGTGAGACCCTCCAAACATAGGACATTGTCAGATTGAAAGAAGGCAAAGAATTTCAGAACTGGAACTAACAAACTGGTCAGGGTGCCAGTACTCAGAAAACCTTTAGCTAAGTAGATAATGCGACAACATCACAGTACTGTGACTTATTTACAGAGAGACTGAAAACGTGATGACTTTTTTGTTCAATTCTGTCCTGATTGTAGAGTGAATAGCACCAATATGACATAGGAGCAATAAGGATATCAGATGTTCAAGTCAGGGGAATGAGTAATATATATAAAGTGGGATGGGATATGTCTGGGTTTCATGTGAATATGGCATGCCACCCAAAACCATCATGCTAGTGTCTTTCACAAAAGGATAGGTCTAGAAATGCTCATTTAAATCTTCCCTAAGATACTTGCATATCAGTCGTGATCTGCAAAACTGCTAGTGGGTCATGGAAATAGGCCTTTGGGGCAGCAGGTGAGGTCACGTAGGTTAATTTATTAGACTCACATCTGAGACTTATACTTTTTGACTAAATTATGCTGTACATCTTCCAACCAAGTGCACATTTCACCTTCAGATAAGTGACTATGTTTTGTTTGTTCCAGAATTTACCCCAGCTCTCAGTGTTATGATGAAAGATGTGAAGATTTTGGCATCGATCCTTATTCCTTCCATGGAAAATTCTGAAAATGTCACGCAGAGGCACCAAGGAAACACTCTGTGTTTGCTCTCTATGCCAGCTGCCTACTCAGCGAAGATAAACCCATTATCACAGTGCTAAGGTGGAGATCCCCAAACAGGAAGCTATGTATGTATGTATAACCAATGTCCCATCATGGGAGCATATTCCTCCACAAATGTTCTTTAAATCTTCCAGGATTTACCACCAGTGTTCTGTACAGTGTAGTGGGGGTGATTCTCTCTCTCCTGTTATTATTCTCTCTGTTAAGTGTTATTGAATGCTGTGACTTAACCTTTTCCCTCATGTTACATACTGACTCTTGGCCACTTCCATCCAGCCAGACCTGACCTTCCTCTCTATTTCAAGATACTCCTTTTATTATTTTGTGCTTTTTCTATGCTATTCACAGGTAATCAGCTGTCTGACAGAAGTGCTATACAACCTCAAATAAGGATACATGCCTAAAATGGATTTTTTCCGTGGAGTTGAATGTTTAGACAGGGAAGTTGGTTGTTTAATAGCTTTGGCAGATTAATTGTGTACACTTGAAAATTCAAACAGAAGATTTTATGTTTTAAAAATTTTAAAGTAAATGAGGTTTCTTTCTTTGATTCTAAGAAATTGAGATGCAGCAATTGCAGAACCTTGTTATAAGAATCTCCCTCTAGAGTTAGTGACTCAACTGCTATGCAACATACATGAGAAATTTTTGATCCTTGATAAGTACAGGACTTGCATGACTGGTGTGCTCAGCTACCAAAATATAACATAAATTTGACATGAACCATAAAAAAGGGATTTCTATGAACTCCAAGAGAAACAGGTGACTTTCATCCTCCAAGTGTGAGCTGTGAAACATTTGCAACTTGAGCATATGCCTTCCATGTAAGTTATAAACATATTCAACAAAACCTTCCATAAGACATGAGCCTATTTTTCTTTTGTCACTAGCAGGAAAATAAAAGAGGATGAGGTCAGTCTCTAAATGTCTCCGAAAGCGTCTTAAATTAAGGTGGTTGGGTGGAAAGCATTAAAGATGTCTGAAAGCTTCATTCAACTCTACTCATGTCTATTGTCTACCTCTTTTCTCATCCAACACTCTTCTTATGAAAAAGTTTTAAAGAATGTAATAAATAGTGGAAAACATATCCCCTCAAATATTATAAGTAACATACAATTAAAAGACCTGCAATTCTATAGCTAGGTTATTGTTCTCTTTTGATTAGTATAAAATCTTTCCCCATTTCTCTAAACAGGATAGAATTTAACTAGATTTCTAACAAATTTTAAGTCTTATTTGTTATCCACATACTTTTCAGATTCCATGCGTTAGATGATAGAAGATACTTTGTAACATGGTCTAAAGAAAAGAGAGTCCACTTGAAAAAGTAAACAATGATCTGCAGCCCTCTGTTCCACAGACCTTCCACATTAACTTTTGACTTCCCCAGTACTAAGTTGCTATCAGTCATACTTACCTGTAGTTCCTGGAAAACAATCTGATATTTCTAGCCTGATCATTATCCCAGGTATCATTTAGCAAAATTTTTTGAATTACCTGTTATAAATGTATTTCTTTAAAAGAATAGGTATATTACAATGTGTTCTCTTCCTGCCCTGAAGCTGAGAACATTGGACTGTACCTGCAGAAAAATTAAATTACAGCCAGAGAAGTTGATTGTTTTTCCAGTGAAAGTATTGTAAATTTTGTCAGGATACAATAACAATTACTAAACACATTCTCTTAAGGAGAAATCTACTGTAATCAAGAAAAAAAGCTGAAAATACACTGTCATATTCCTCTTAAATAATTTCTATTCTCTTTACCTTAACATTTCCTTGCAAACAAAATATTTTCAAAATATCTTAGGCAAAAATCTTTACTTCAGAGCCTGCAAATGTTATTTGAGCAGGCATTCTCTTATGATTGGCAGAAAAGTTCAGCCTTGCTTTAGGGTCTCTAGTTTATAATGTTAAGATACCACTTTTCTTTTCTATTTTCCATATGTAAAATTAGAATAACAAATAATGAATTTTACAAATATATAATATAGTCTTCTGAACTTGACCACTGAATTTGACCAAGTATTTTCTGGAGTTTGTTATGCCAGACATCTGGGGTTTGCTACTCCTCTGTAAGAATTTTTTTATGTCAGTTTAAATATTCTCAATTATTTGTTTATTTAAAGTACAAGAAATGTTCAGTGGTAGCATTTAGTTGTACTTCACCCATTTTTGAAGGGGTTTTTTTGACACTGGGTAATGAAATTCGAACATCTTTAATGTAAGACCTCAGGAACATAAAAAATTTAGCCATAAGGTCTCTCTATTCTGAGACAGGTACCTAACCAGAAACAAATTCCATTGAAAGGTTTGTTTTTTTTTTCCTTAGGTATAACATCCATCACAGGAAATCATTCAAAAATAAAAACTAAATGAATACAAAAAACATTACACCCATCTTCTGCTGTCTTGTCTTGAGTCCCAGGAATCATTTGATAGGCATTTTATAACCACACCTATGCCTAGGCACATATGTACTCATTAGCAACGAAATTTCATTTGAGGGTCTGGTATAAAGCTTAACAAACACTGGGTGAGTTTGTGCCCCAACTGATGGTCCATCTTAGGCTCACATATTAGGTCTTAAACCTGAATCCAAATCTAAGCAGGATTTTAGGGAAGTTTACAGTGTCTTCACATCCAAATTCTCAGACTTTTAACTCATTCATACAGATGGAGACATTCTGCAGGTCATCTTCAATTTCAGTTCCAAGATAATGAGATCTCACAGCAAAAATCTCAGATAACCAAAGCAGGCTGATATCTGCTTAGGCATTTGTGTGCATGCAGGCACTATTACTCAGAACAGTGATATTCAGAGCCTATCGGGCCAGATTCTGATGCCTGGATCCTTAGCAAGTAATATTTCCCTATTAATCTCACTGAAGCAGGGGCATAAAAATATTTTCCAAAAAAAAATACTTTGGAAATGAAGAGAGGAAAGATACATGTGCAGAGCACATGAATTTTGGTGTAGCAAAGTATTTATCAAATTCATGCAGGCGGTTTTGACTTCTCAGACTAAACCAAGTTGGTTTACCCTTGACCTCAGAACGTTGTTATGTGTTAACACTTATGGAAGTGCCATGGACCTAAGCTGACTTCTGGAGTGACCTAATCTTCTTTAAAATTAGTTCCGAAATTTGCTTTTTATTTTATACCAGCTCATCTCATTAATATAATTTTCAGAATCTTTGCAAGTAGTATAATTTCAGTAGAGGAGGCCATCCTTTTGGAAACACTACTATTTGAGCTTAGGGCATCTTGCTGTTCTGCTTATGGCATATGAATTAAGTAATGGGAACTGCAAAAACAACCCAGGACATATTTGGTAACACTCTCTACCACCATCACTCTCCATCTTCTTTTCCCCATGTTTCACTTCCCCAGCAGTTGATGACAATTAAATCTATGGATGCAAAGAACTCACCTCACACCACTCTGCTGTAATTATAACTTTGCTGCCGACTTCCAGATCTGACAGGCTCCGTCTTGTCTGACCCTTGATGCTGTGGCATTTATTTACACTCTCAATAACATCTTGTGGAAAATGAATTGTACTAGTGCCAAGGATCAGAGATTGATATATCGTGAATGCTAGGAGGAGCAGATATTGAAAGGCTGAGAATAAAGGACTAAGATAATGGATAATTATGTTAATTTTTCAAAGATCTTTAAGAAGGTGACATCCTTTGCATGCCAAAAGAAAGGAAAAAAAAAAAAAAAGAAAAGATTAACAAATTAACCATAGGATGTAAAGAGAGGGAATAAACATTCAGTAGAACTGATGGATTTTTTCCTCTGTCCAAATGCGTGTTCTGAATTTTTTTCTTTTGCACCTGCACCCATTTATTGGACACTTAATTATAAAATATTGTACTCCAGGGAGCACAAAGTTTATCAGTACCGTTTGGCTGGGTCTTCTAAAAGCAAATTCCAAACTTTTAGCTCCATACATACTTCTGACTTCTCAATCCCAAATCGATGCAAGCTCCAAAAGCCACCACACACATCTCTGGCCATTTCCTAAGCTACCCTTTTCCCCTCAAGTGCCGTGGTTACTGCAAGAAGGAAAACTAGGTGTGCAGAGAAGAAGGCATCTTTGGTACAAATCTGTTGCATCTGCCAGATGTAAATACACAAACCTTCAAAAAGGTCTCCTTTCTGTATCCTCTTCTCCCTCCCTTTCTCCTGCTCTTCAAGTACAGCTCCTGCATGGGGCACCAGGTGGGAAGACCTGCTGGAATGGTTTATTTCTCCAGTTTCATACTGTGACATCTTCATCAGAATTAGTGCTTTTGGAAAGGGAAGGATCATGGGCTGCTTTCCTTTCGTATATGCACATTTGGAACAAAATCTTCTTGAAGAGACCCTTA
The DNA here is from genome assembly GCA_013397195.1 of Hylia prasina. Lineage (NCBI taxonomy): Eukaryota > Metazoa > Chordata > Aves > Passeriformes > Sylviidae > Hylia > Hylia prasina. Next base: position 171,801 of record VYXD01001455.1, read on the forward strand.
GTACCTTGGAAGCTGTAATGATTCCCAGCATTCAGCCCAGAGGCTGACATTCCTCTTTCCAGAATCTTTTGGGCATCATCATGTGCAATCCAGTTACCCTAAAAGTGCAGATGCCAAGACAATGCATTCTTTCCTTCAGACTTGTGACATTTCTTTAAGTGGAGTTTGTATAATGTGTGTGAGAATCTGTCAAAATAGTTTCCTTTATTAATAAACTTCATAAAATCTAAACAAAGCTTAGTGTTGTCTGTGTTATTCCCTCGGTGGAGCAGAAAATGTTTTGCCTTGCCAAACAACACTGTTCCAGAAATGCCATCTCTCCAGAGCAGTAATCCTCACATTACTTACTCATTTGGCAAGAACAATGAATTCTGAAGCAGGGTATAAGCTAAAAGAAGTTTCCAGTTCTCAAAGTGAAAAAAAAGAGGACTTTCCAAAAGATATCAGCTTGTGTCATTTTCCTCTATGGGAAGTTCTTTGATATATTCAGGGAACATGCCAGAGCCTGAGGCTGAACTCAGTTATGATACTGTAAATCAGGGTAAATCCTCAGCTGGCACTGGTCGACTAAAGTAGTTTGTGTTTACTGTAGTGACTGTGGTTCTGTCAATCAGATTCCCTCCTTATTTATGCTGTGTATGATATTACTTTCCTGAAGGCTTTAAAACCCTTTTTTGCTAGTTGTGTGTGGTAGGAGCACAATAATTTTTTTTTTTCATTTAATTGTAGGAAGTTAAAGAGTAATTTCCTGCTGCCTGCACTTGACAGAAGTTTAGTGTGATCCCATGTGAGCGCAGCAATTGGTGACCTGCAAGAGACTTCACCACTGGCTGGGAGAATAGTTCTGGGGGAAGAGAAGTGCCACTCAAAGAGGAAAGAGAGGTATTTCTCAAAGGCAGCTCACAGGACAGACACAGTTGCCAGTTATTACAGGACCGATCTGTGCACAGAATCTCTCTTGGTGCTTTCAGCTGCTGCTGCTCGCCATGAATACACACAGACAAAGAGGAAATAGAAAAGAATCGAGGAAACTGAAAGTGCTAACGTATGCAGAAAGAGTGCAATGTTCCCAAACAAGACACAGCACCAGTGATCTTCTAAGCAGGCTCACCCACTGGACTGTGGCCAAAATATTCCCCCCTAAGTTTCAAGGGGTTTTTCTCATAAAGTGTCTGCAGTTTTGAAGACAAAGCAAAAAAAAGTAAATCCTGTTCAGATTTTGGAAATTGATTAATGATTAAACATATTTAGATTGGTCCTTTTCAAAGTAGTAAAGATTTGCTGATGACACAGATGCATTCTTAAGGGAAGTGGATGTTAATTGCTGTCTAGACATTTTATTACTACGGTGGGGCACTAGTCATTGACCATCTCTCTTTTTTTCCCTTTTTACACATTAAACTATAGGTCAGGCTAAATTGTTTGTTTGTTTCTGTAGAAGATAACAATGTGGTTTCAGGATGGTACGTAACTGAGAACTTTGAGATACCAATCAGCAGGAGAAAAGTATCCAAGTGACAGAAGCACTACCATTTTTCAAGTTTGGGGGTTTTTTTAATTTAAAAATACAACTGTGTCTACTGCAATTTTAACAGATTCCTTCACACAGTGCAAACATTCAGCAAGTTCTTGTACCTCTGCCTTTGTCCCTCTTGGAATATAGCAGAGTAATTGTTTAACTAGCTTCAGAGCTGGATGGGATGCTTTGAATTTGCATACATAAAATGCTTCAGCACACCTAAGTTCAAGCCAGTGTCATATTTGGCTGAGATAAAAAGATTAATCACTATTTGTTCTGCTTGTCTAGCATGCCAAGCAGTTAAAGATTAATTCAGATGAAATGTAAAGCTCATCATCAATAGTTCTCAACACAGGAGAATATACCTGAAGTCAGTTGGCCTGATTCTGATCTTACCTCAATTTTCCAAATGTATAAATCTGTTTCTACCAGACAGCTTGGTCCTGATTTACATCAGGGTAAGCAAAACAAGACCATTGTTTTTACAGGCTTCACTTATGTTGCTAAGTGATGCTGATTTACTCTAATGAGAGCACATCTGCACTTTACAAGGTAGGTGAAAGCATTCACAGTAGTGGCTCTTCCTAGAGAAAAATTGAGGAAGTGATGGGAATGAAAGCACACTGCTTGATTTCGTTGAAGAAGCACACTGCTGGTTCAAGTAACACTGTTGGGCAATGAAAAATACAGAAGATGACATGACAATGCTCAGTTACATGGTTCAAACTTGCCAGGCTTATTGTATTTTTAAAAAAGACATTCTCACCATTTCCCTTTATCATGCATTTGCCTCTCAGTTCTACTGTCCCTCTGCTTTACAATTAATGCAGCAAAATGAGATTCCTCAGTCTGGGAGTCTGTTTGCTTGTCTGACTGTCTAGCTGACCCAGGTACAGAAGAACATGCAATCAGGGAGAGCCCATGACATCCTGGTGCTGATTCAAGAAAGGTCCACCAGGTTTCATATTTTCTGTCTGTAGTTACTCCTCCATGTAGGTGAGGCACAGCAGCCTTATCTGCTACAGAACAGAGGGATGTTGTGAGGTTCAAGGCTTACAATATCTTTTTTTTAATGTTACATTTAAAATCGTCTTTAGACCTTTTCAGCAATGGAATTTCATCTGCTTCACTAAAATATCCATTGCCATTATTACCACTTTCCAAGAATGCAAAATGAGGAAAAACACAAAGAAATGTATATTTTTTAAAAATAGCCTATCTTTGAGGAAAAGGCACCTTGACCAAAAAAAATAAAAAAAAAATATTAAAGAACATGTTTCAAAAATGTCATCCCCTGTGTTCAGTTTTGCAAGGGCTGTGGTAGCTTTATACACATTTGACTGGTCTAGAAAGAATGCATGAAAAGGATGACACAGTAAACCTAATGCCCACATATTCAACCAGTCTCCTTGTCTATGCAACTTTCTCCTTCAGAGAACTTTTTTCTGATCAGAAGTTACAACTCTGATGGGATCTTAAGTCGCATCAGAGCCAGAACTGCAACACCCTACTCCCACAGCATTTTGAGAAGCCAAGCTGCTATGTAGCATTAAAAGAATTTGTAAAATTGCACATAAAAGTTTACCATAGAGGTGTGAAGGGCATTGTTAGTGTTGTTGTGATAAAACCATGTAAAAATAGTGGCAATAATAAATTAAAGAAGGCTGAAAATAAATTTAAGTACCATTTTTAAGCAGATTTAAGATCAGCATTGTTTTCAGTGACAAAGGACTCTGAACTCAGCATGCATTGTGGGGATTTACCTGCATTAGCAAACAGCAAATACAGCAAGTAATTCTTGCAAACTCCTAATCTAAACACAGCTAAACCAGTTGATATGGTTTCATTTCTGTCAGTAGTCAATACAAGCTGAACAGGCTGTCTTCCCTGCTTCTTTTTCCTCCAGCTTCCCAGATTTTGCCTTATTTCAAACAATAATGATGGCAGAGCACTCCCCTGAAGTTCATCTAGCTCCTTTAGCCAGGACTGGGTCAGGGAGCCCCTCTGCAGAGCTGCCAGATCCTACATGGACAGAAACAAGATGCAGGGAAGGGTTGTGACTGTTTCAGTAGGCACAGATAGATCTAGAAGATGTCTGTATTTAATCTATAGAATAGAGAGAGAAGTCCATTTCAAGGCTGCTACGCACATTACGGTTATTATTGTTATTATTATATCTTTTCCCACAGTCCAGCACCTGTATTGTCTCCCTCTGGCACAGACTACCATCAGCTAATTTTTGCTGGCAAATCTCTAAAACTCTCTTCAGGTAAAGTCAGCTAGACTGATTTTTTCAGAAGTGTATTAGGGAGCACCCATAAGAGTGTATTGCAATCTCCAGTTAGTGAATAGTACTTAGGGCAGTGCTGTCTTCTACCAGACACCTTGTACCTAGAAAAGCCTTGGAATAAGAGGCAAATAGTAGACCTTTGCTCAGGTTTAGGACGCAAATTTAATACATAGCTATACTAAACTGCAAAGCTCTGTGGGCCTAGATTTCATCCTGAAGGTTTCTGAGGGTATAACATGCAATGGTGGAAGAAGATAGAGCAAGGGAGAGGAGGGAAAAAGTTTTCATCATGTAAATAAGTAGTAAATTTAATTATTTGCTGTTCTAATAGACAACCATGATAGGCCTCTCTGTGTCAGTCCCCCAGTCATCACATCAGAGTTCCTGGTGCTAACTAGTCAAATCCTCAAATATTAAACAAGATGTCTAGTCTATTAAAGGAGCCCTTTCAGGTGAGAGAGAAGTGTGTTTTGACTGGAAAACACCAATCGTGTGTGGGGCAGTCAGGGGAATCATTCTGGTGAGGGTTGCGGGTAATATTCTCTGGATTATCTAAAAGTGAGGTTTTCTCTCAGATGGAAGAGAAGGCAAAGAGGAAGTCACAATTTCAGACAGTTTGCACAGATGGTGACCACCCTCAGTCAACATTCTCGTAAAAATGGCTGTGTACCTTTCTTTTCCCCTCAGTATATACAGAGAGAAATAAAAAGGGGAAAGAAAAAAAAAAGGTCAGTGCAAAAGTGCTTAAGAAGGCAGAATCTGTGTGAGTGCATGAAGGGAGGAGGAGAGGAAGAAAGAATGTCATTTAAGTAGCCCTACTTTCTATGCTTTTTAAACTTGCCTTTCTTCCCTGTCGATTCTTAGTGAACTTTTGAGTCTCTCACATCCTGAATACTCACCAGTTCAAACTCTCTAAATATTAAGCCATAGTCAGCACAATACAAAAGAGGGAATATAGGGAGAATGGTTAGAGGAAGTTTTGGCCGTTTTGATGATCTCTAGATACAGAAGCAAGCAAGGAACTAGTTTAGTCACTTTACAAGGCAAAGCACAGAAGTCTGAACATTCAAATGATTGTTTTGCCCTCCATGCAGAAACCAGTGCGTCACACAACACAAGTTCATGGACAGAGACAAAACCCACATGACGATGATGATGATTATTATTATTACTAATACTATTATTATTATTATTATGGACAGAGACAAAAAAGCTTTAGCTCTTGATAGGTTACAACACATCTTGGTAAATAACAATATTGTAACAGTGTTTAGAAGTAAACCAAACATCAGTGCAGTTGTTCATTCACAAATAACACGATGTGTGGCTGCTCAGGAATCGCTCACATCCCATTTGTCTGATATAGGTCCTGCCTTGCTGTGTCTGGCAGTGTAATCCGAACCTCAGTGCAGCCCTCCAGTGCAGGGAGGGCATATGCAGCTCCCAGGGCAAACAGGCTGTTTCTGGCCAGCATCTGGGACCCTGCAGGAAAACTGAACCTGCAGGCAGCAGCTGGCTGAGGATCCAACAGAGATTTGCTTTACTGGAACAGAAAGACTGGCTTGTTTACTATGTTCACACAGAAAAAGAGGTGAGTTTGGGATGTTGGGTGTAGGTGATGCTGAGGACACCAGATGAGCATGCTACAATATTCTAACCCTAAACACACTGTCTCCTTCAGAGAAGGCAACAAGCCAGAACTATATTTGAAAATCTTAATTATGGGACAATTTGATATGCACTTGCTTTTGAAGGATATAGGAAAAACCTCAACAATATGTTTTAAAGGGCGTTTTATTTATTATTTGCGGATAATTCATATATTTCCAAATACTTTTTAAATATTGTTGTGAAATAGGCTTACAAAGACCTTACATTTCACAGAATCATAGAATGGTTTAGGTTGGAAAAGATCTTTAAGGTCATCGAGCCCAACCATTAACAAAACTCTGCCAGGCCCACTGCTAAACCTTGTCTATAAGGTTTAGAAAGCATCTTCCCCAGGTATTTTCCTGCCAGGCAGATTTCCAGATGCTCTTTGCTAAGCCTGTAGCACTGGGTGGAGTTATTGGGATCCAAGTGCAAGACCTGGCACTTTTCCTTATTGAACCCCAGGCTAGCCATCCAGCCTGTCCAGTTCCTTCTGCAGAACCTTCTTGCCCTCAGCAGTTGAACACTCACACCCAATTTAGTGTCCTCTGCAAAATGAATGAGGAATCATTCAAGCCCCTTGTCCAGGTCATTGACAGAGATGTTAAACAAGACTGGCCCCAGCATGGGGAGCAGCACCTGTGACAGGCCACTGGGCCACCTCCATTCACCATGACTCTATGGACATGCCCATCAAGCCAGCTCTTAACCCAGCAAAGAGTAGACCTGTCTAAGCCATGGGCTGCCAGTTTCTCCAGGAGAATTCTGTGGAAAAGGCTTTAAAGTCCAGGTAGACAACATCAACAGCCTTTCCCTCATCCACTGACCTGTAGAATGAAATCAGGTTGATCAAGCAGGACCTGTCTTTCATAAACCCATGCTGGCTGGGCCTGATCCCTTGATTGTTTTTTAGATGATGTATGATGGCATTCAAGATGTTCTGCTCCATGATGTCTGTCACTACAGAAGCCAGATTGATAGGCCTGTTGTTCCCTGAATCCTCCTTCTTGGTCTTCTTGTAGATTATTATCACAATGTCCAGCCAATGGGACTTCCCCAGCTAGCCAGGACTGCTGATAAAAGATGGAAAGTGGCTTGGTGAGCACTTCCATGAGCTCCCTCAGAACCATTGGGTGGATCACATCTGGCCCCACAGTCTTTTGTATGTCTAAGTGATGTAGCAGGTCACTGACCCTTTCCTCCTTGATTGTGGGGACTTTATTCTGCTCCCAATCCCTGTCTTCTGGCTCAGGGGGCTGGGTCCCTGGAGAATAACTGATCTTACTATTAAAGATTGAGGTAAAGAAGGTGCTAACTACTTCAACCTTTTCCTCAACCTTCGTCACTATGTTTCCCCCTAAATCCTATAAGGGCTGGAGATCCTCCTTAGCTGTCCTTTTATTGCTGATGTTTTTATAGAAACATTTTTGTTATCATATATGGCAGTAGCTAGCTTAAGTTCTAGCTGGGCTTTGGCCCTTTTAATTTTCTTCCTGCATAATCACACAAAATCCTTGTAGATCTCCTGAGCTGCCTGATCCTTCTTCAAAGGCAATAAACTCTCTTTTCTTCCTGAGTTCCAGACAAAGCTCTCTGTTCAGCCATCATAGTCTTCTTGCCTGGCGGCTCATCTTCCAGAAAACCAGGGCAGTCTGTTCCTGCACCTTTAAGATTCCCTTCCTGAATAGTGTCCAACCTTCCTGGAGTGCTTTGCCCTTCAGGACTGCCTCCCAAAGGACTCTGTCAACAGAATCCTAAACAAACCAAAGTCTGCCTGCTGGAGTCCCAGCTGGCAGTTCTGCTGAACCACCTCCTTCTCCAAGAATCAAAACCGCTATCATCTCAGGATAACTATGCCCAAGACAGCCTCCAACCATCACATCACCCATCAATTCTTTTGTTCATAAACACCAGGTCCAGTGAGGCACATACCTTAGTCAACTCCCTCATCAGCTGTGTCAGGAAGTTCTCTTCCACACACTTCAGCAATCTCCTAGACTTCTTAATCTCTGCTATGCTGTATTTCCACCAGACATCTGGTAAATTTGGTACCCCAGAAACAAGGGGTACCAATTGTGAGTCTCCTTATAACTGCTTACAGAATGTTTTGTCTGCCTCTTCATCTTAGTTAGATGGTCTATAACAGACTCCCATGAGCATATCTGCTCTGTTGGCCTTACACCGAATTCTTACTCACAAATACTGAACCCTATTGTCATTATTAAGCTCTAGACAATCAAAACCCTCTCTAACAACCAATGATACTCCACTGCCTCTCCTTCCTTCCCAGTCCTTCCTGAAGAGTTTACAGCCATCCATTCCAGCACTTCAGTTGTGTAAGTCATCCTACCATGATTCCATGATGGCAATTTTGTCACAGATTTCCTGATGCATGATGACTTCCAGCTCCTCCTGTTTGTTGCCTGTGCTGCATGCATTGGTGTAGATGTCCTTCAGCAGAAATTAGGAATACATTTTGAATTTATGCATTAAATTTTTAGCATTTGAAAAGGCTTTCTCTCAAGCCCTACACATTATCTGTTGTCCACTGCAGATGCCAGTAAGGGCAAAGTTTGTATCCACCTATTTCTCCACGTCAACAATCTGTCCTTTCAGAAAAATGAAAGTGGCTCACTTATCCGAAGCTGACTAAGAAAACACACAGTAACTCCTGAGCCAACACAGGAGACAAAGAAGGAATTCCAGCTCAACTGCTTCCAAAAGGAGGAGAATGGATGAGGTTCTATGAAGATTAATCCACAAAAAATGGGTAAGCTAAAAGAAACAGAAGGACTTTGACAGTGATAACTCAGCAAAAGACACTAGAAACCTGAAACACCTTGGTGGATATCATGTTGTGTTGGTTTTGCACAGCCTGGTTTTTGGTAGCAGAAGGGCCACAGAGATGGCTCCTGTGGGAAGCTGCTAGAAGTTTCTACCATGTCCAGCAGAGCCAATCCCTGATGGTTCTGAAGATGGACACACTGCTGGCCAAAACTGGGCCAATGAGAGAGACTGCTGATGCTTCTATGATAACATATTTAAGAAGAAAATCAAAATAAAGGACGGGCACAATTTTTTCTCATCAGGGAAAAGGAGGAGGTGAGAACATGTGAGGGAAACAACATGGAGACACAAAGGTCAGTAGAGAAGGAGGGGCAGGAGGTGCTCCAGGCACCGGAGTTGAGATTCCTCTGCAGGCTGTGGAGATGACCATGGTGAAGCAGCTGTGCCCCTGGAGCCCATGGGGATCCACGAGGGATGCAGAGATCCACCTGCAGCCCATGGGGAAAGCGTTCATGCTGGAGTGCGTGGATGCCTGGAGGAGGCTGTTGTCCAATGGGAGACCCAGTGGAGGGAGGGGGCCCTGCTTCCAGGCTGGAGCAGCCTTAGAGGATTACACCCTGTGGAAGAGTGACCCAGACTGCAGCAGTTTTGGGAGGAGTGTCTGCCTGTGGGAAGGACTCACATTGCACTTCTGAGAGTGGACCCATACTGGAGAAGTTCACAGAGAGATGTCTCCCATGGGAGGGATCTCATGGTCTCAAAGGGGAAGGACTCCTCTCCCTGAGCAGAAGAAAACCTCAGTGATGAACTGACCTAAACCCCCATGCCCTGTCTCCCTGGGCTGTTTCTGGGAAAGGGGGAGGGGCTGGGGGGAGAAAAGGTGTTTTTAAGGGCTTATTTTACTTCTCATCATCCTTTTCTGATTTTGTTAATAATAAACTCATTTTGTATTTCTAAATTGAACCTGTTTTCCCTTGGAGTGTTTTTTTCCGGGTCCTTAGCTCATGAAGTCTTCATTACATTTTCTCTCCTCTGCCCAGCTGCGGCAGGAGGGAGAGTGAGTGTCTTTTCTGGGTGCCTGGCATTTTTCCAGTGTGAAAGTACTATACATGTCTCTCTAACCCTGCAATTAAATTTTTATAATGCATTCTCTAAAATAAAAATTAAGCTTCATGTTTGAAGTTATCTTCTCCTTAGGTAAGAGATTAGGATGAGATTTACAGAGATCAGGTTATGACCCTACTGCAGGTTTTCTGCAGAGCACTGTTTCAGACCATGGGTTTTGGTGGACCTGCAAAAGAGCCAGTGCAGTATTTTCCTTGCTCAGATAATGAAGGATCATTCCGTAGAAGGACCACTAGGAAGGGGGAAGCAGAACAGAGCAGAGGACATCATGTCCAGAGTTGGGCAGCTGGTGACCAAACATTTTTGTCAGGTCTCTTTGCTCAAAATAGCAAAAACTAACAGATCCATCAGAAAATTAAACTTGCAAAATTCATCAGCTTCTCTGAGACTTGTTTACACAGCTTCAGTGGGGACATGTGCTGAAGAAACTCTGACAGGGAAATAGCCTTCAGTAAAAGTAACTAAAATCAAAATGAGACCAAGAGGAACACCCTCTGTATTGTACTGTTCTGGGTATAAGGAGAATAACATAATGCAGCATCAAATAAATCTCAACCGCCTCTAATTTCTATGACTGCAAACTTTCTATTTTCATTGGCTGATATTAGAGATGGAATTAAAGCCCTTAAAGCTTTTTTCCATCTTTTTTGAAAAGTCTAAGCCTTGCCAAAGCACAGTGTGCCACAGTACAAAACATACAGTGTTTTACTAGGAACATTTTTAGAAGTATTTTTCTAATTTTTGTGTAACATGGGCCAGACGTGCATGTTTCATTTCTTGCTTACAGATTCACCTCTCCTTCTGCACTGATACTGGTTCCATTGCTGAAAAGCCCCAGTTGCCATCACACAAAATGGTGGATAAGCTAATGATACAGTTTGAAGGCTAAAGTACACCTTCATTTTTAAGAGATATGAGGACAGACCTCTCCCTTCTATGCCACCTAGTGCAAGTACTATAAATTAAAATGCTGAGCAAAGATGTAATAGAATTTGAAAGATTCACAAGCTGTAAGCTTAAGAAGGGGTTCAAACTATCTGAGACACCACATAGTAGAAACCATAGAGAGAGAAATCAGCATAATGTACAATATATCTGAACTTTTTCTATCTCTCTTCACTAGTTTCTGTGCACTGATTTACATTAAAATATCTCTTTTTTTTATTGTGTTGGGCAACTCTTTCTTCCTGAATTATGTCTGGTTTAGACCTTTGTCTCTTCTTAAGATTTGTTAACCTACAATTCAGAGTTTACTTTTTGTTAAAAGCAAATAAGTCACAGTGCCTTATTAATTACAGACTGAAATCTGAGCCAGGATTGGGAAGACAGCAGCCTTCTTTCCTGCTTACTAACATCAGTGGTCTTCTTCTGTACATCTGTAAACAAATTTGGCTCTTTTGAGCCTTATCATTAGAGGATGACAATTTTTATTTGATTAATGAGTGCTCTTTTCAGGGCTTCAGAAGAAACATCAAGGTTAACACCAACAAATTGTTAAAGAATTTTAATTTCAGGACACAGAATTTTTACACACAATTCTGCTGTTTGAACTGCCATACTTTATTTAGAAATTGCCAAGTCCTTTTGTATGGTTTTGAAACAGTTCCTAAATAGATGTCCAAAGAGTGGAAAGACTTCTCAGACCTACACACTAGTACAGGGCAGAATGGGGTCCAACACTAGTAGCAGTTTTGAGCTCAGAGCTTAACCACTGTTCATATGTCTGAACACCATTTTTTGGAGAACATTCTTCCTCTCCTTCCTCAGTGAGCAAATTAGCAAATTCAGTCGAAAAGGGTGGGAGGGGGGAAGTGAGTGGGGTGGTCAGTTGTTTATTCTTCACATAGTTCTGTCACTAGCTGTATAAATATCTCAAATATTGAGGTCTTTAATGACTGAATACTGTTTCCTGACATGGGGTAGCTTTGGTCATGTGTTAGGCTAGTGTGATGATGCAGTGCAGGATTTCTACATGTTCCCTCTGCAGTGCACCCAGAAACACATGGATCTCAATGCCTTGTATATTAAAAAGACCACATAACCCCAGAGGTTCGTGTGGTACAACCATCAGAGGAAGACCAACAACCAAGCAGCTGTGTTCATTTCTGATGCATATGAATTCAAGGTTTGATTATATTGCTCCATTTAGAATTCAGAATTAGCACAACACTGAGAGGAACAGACATGTTTTTCTAACTATCTGAAAACGTAGAGATGGGGATCTATATCTTTTGCATTAGATTCTAACATGTAGATGTCTATCTCAAAGCTAAAAATCTAAGCCCTCTATATTCAGTGGAGAGAAAAGGATGAGGTTTATCTCATCCAAATATAGACATTTAAAAGAGATTGGATAAGTGATCTCTTCAGAGTATTTATTTGTATCCATAAGAGTGCTGAAAAATTTAGCTTTAACAGTATACTTACTTTAGTCATCTAAGCTCTGTGAAATAAACTCTTCTCAGCCTTCTGCAGTTGAGCACAGAGATAGCCCAGAAATCTTTAAATGAATTGTCTTGGATCACAAAATTTTCTGCCTAAGACAACATACAAAACTGCCCTAGCTTGTACAGATCTGTCTACTTCTGCTGCTCATGGCCTTTGAACAAGCTCATTTAATGTTTGTTAGGGAATTGCCATAGCACACTGCAATCTACACAGCAGAAAAGTCTCTTTTTATTATGCATTTCAACTTTTGAAGGTGTTTTCTCCACACAGGTCAAAGGGGTTTGAGTGGATGGGAACTTACGATTTTGAATGTCAGGTAATTTCCAAATGCTCTAGTTCATCCTGCTACCATGAAATAATATATTTAGACATGGGAATTAGAATAATTAGAGGGTGACTTCATATGTCTCCATAGGTAAGTTTCCATTTTCTTGCATTGGTGCATTACTTCAGGATCTCACAGGCATTGACTCAAGATTGCAGTCTCATATACTGGCACTTTAGAGGCTTAGGCAAGGGAAATTTCAAAATTTTTATACAGATCACTAAAAATAGCTCGTCCTATGAAGTATATCAGGAAAGCATCTAGTATGTCTGTCATCTGATGGAGGACGAGAAAGAAAAATTAGAAGACTGAAAGGGAAGTTATGTAGTGGATGCCAAAAAGAGCTATGCACTTAGAAACACTGGACTTGTATAATTGTCTTATGATGAAGGCACAGGAATGACAAATATTATTAAGAAGATATTTACAAATCCTTTGGTTATTAAGAGCAAGATTAGTTTTTACACTTGCGCTTCAAAAGTATTTCCAGACTGAGTGGACTTTTTGGAAAGGCATAAAATACTGGTTTAGCTTAGCATTACTGCTTTTTACTTTACTGTATTTGTTGGTTACAACAATTACATAAGGCTTATAAGTTTGAATATCACAGAGAGGGTGGTGTGCACGGGTGCAAGTGTGCACATGTGAAGGAACCCACAGGCACTGGCTAAGAACATCTAAAAAGAAAGGGTGATGCTCTGATCTCTTTTATGCAATGTAAAATAAAGAGGAGCTCCAAATCCCCTGAGAGAGGTACAGAGAGGGAGTGAAGAGTACTCTAACCCACTAGGCTTGAATGCAATCCGCATCTTTCTGATGGCGGCAGTCTGGGTTTTATTCTGTTTTGTCTTGTGTAATTCTGATGTTTGCTTATAAGCCAACACATCCACTTGGGCTTCCAGTTACAAGTTTTGTGAGTGTCTACATATATATTTATATATATATGTAAATGAGAATGTTCATAGTGTGGAAGCAGAATCAATGTTTATGCACAATGCTTTTGTGTGTCTGTCTATAAGAGGCACAAAAGGGTACAGCTGGGTAAGCTAGCACACACAGAGCAGTGGGATGGTGCAGCATTTTGAAGGGGGAAAGGAACTGGTATCCATTCAGGCATCTATACTTCAGCCAAGTGAGTGTGCTGAGCTACCTGCTGTGGCTGTGGCATCTTCAGCTCACCTCACTTCAATGTCTGCTTCTAAGGCGGGAGATGATGCATTGTGGCTCAACGGGTCTACTGCATTATCATGAGGCACTCCTGGGGTTCTTTTCTTTAAAAGAATATGGGTAATTATAGAAAATAATTTGTCCATACAGACACGGCACCTGTAAATAAATTTTAAAGTGGCAGTGTTCCATACATGTAGCCAGCTACCACAGGAAATCTGGGACTAGCATTCAGATGTGGCTCTTTCAGAGCCAAAAGCTATTTCATTTTCTAAAGCATGTTTTCCCAGTACTTGTATATCCTTGCTCTGCTGTTTCCTTCACCCACCACCTTATTTTACATATCTAATACATGACATTTTAAAGTCTTTTGACTTCTTTCAACTGTCCACTTATATACCGAAATAGAACAGACCCAATGCTCCACTGTTTATTGACAATATGGAAAATGTGATTGTTTTTACCTTTCCCACATAGGGACAGGCCACCGAAGGTAGGGAAGAAGAAGGAAAGAAATAAAATCCATCTACCCAAAATGCTTGTGATTCAGAGAATCAGCAGAGAGTGACGAAAAGCAGCTGGATGGTCACAGCCAGAGAGTAGTGGTCACTGGCTCAGAGTCCCAATGAGTATCAGTGACAAGTGGAGTCCCTCGGGGGCCCATATTGGAACCAGTGTGATTTAATATCTTCATTAATGATATATATGAAGAAATAAAATGCACCTTCAGCAATTTTGATGGAGACACCAAGCTGAATAGTGCAGTTACCACACCCTGGCTAACTGAGGTCAGCATCTGAGGTCACCCAACTGACTTGATTCCTTCTTGCTCTTTCATGAGAAAACATTTAAAGCAAAATTCTCCTTTTTCTGTCTATGTTGGCAACATAAGGGAGCTAACAGTACAAAAATGACATCTTGAACATGATTAGCAAATTCCTAGCAGCCTCACATGGCACTGGACCTGACTGTATGTTACAGTAAGAAAACTTGTGAACAAGAGTCAAGACAGTACATTTTAGGCATGTGGTTCCCATCAGGGCCACTGCCTTAAAGGGGCAATATAAGCAGAAGGCACTGCAGTCTTAGGGAATGGATTTGGAACAGTGGAGAACACTAAAGCACAAAAAAAAGATTAAACAATTCCTAACAATCACGAAACAGGAGATAAAATGTTGTCATGAATTCCATACTGATTTAGAAATAAAAATCCATACCAAAAACAAACCCAAAACAAACAAAGAATACCAAAAAAAAAAAAAAAGCCAAAAAAAAAAACCTGAAAGGTTTATTCAGAAATGGAGAGTGAGCCCCAGTCCAATCAACCTGTTGCACATCTCAACAACTTGACATGCTGACAAGATTTCTGTTCCATGCTCCCCTTTGCCATTCTCCTGCACCAGCCCTGAGCCACAGAGTAACAACTTAAACACACAAATCCTACCATAACCACAGAAAAATTGGCTGATTTTGTCCATTAAGCCTAGGAAGATATTTAAAAACTTTCAGATATTATTATAAATTGGTTTCTTATGTAATTTTCCTTGCACAACCTTACAAATCTTTTGCATCATGTTTTATTATTTAATACTCTTAGGTCTCTGAGTAAGATTATGTATTAAAATGTTAACATAGATTATACTAATTAGGCTGTCCCACCACAGACCTTTTAGATATGAGAATACTAGTGCACAGAAAGACTCTAGCTTTCAAACACACACACAATGGAAGTTAGTAGTATCCAGGCAAGAAGCAGAAACACAGATTCCAATCTAAAGATCACTGAAGTCAACAGGAGTCTTTCTCTTGACATTAATGGGTTTTGGATCAAACCCTGAATGACCTGTCCACAGTCACACAGCCCATCAGAGAGAGAAGGGAAACAGGAGACTGCTACCCAAATTACTTTTTCCAGTGAAACTGCCTGGATGGCAGCAAGTTAAAAAACTCCCCAGAGATATTATCATAGGCCCTGACCTGTGCTACACATTTTCAATGACACTTTTTCATAAATGAAAAAAAATGGTTCACTGCTCTGATTTTCTAAGGTAATTTTCCTTTCCAAATCAGGTACATCTCTTAGAAATTTTAGAAAATTTTAGTCTGAAATGTCTGCTTTAAACAGAGTAATTTCTGAGTGCTATGAACAGTAGCATGCTTTTTGCTGCTTTCTTATCTTTGTCTAGGAAAAACTGGGGTCTGAGACATGAATTTTGGTTCATCATTGAACATCCCCCTGAGTTCTGGCCCAAAGTGATAGTTCTCCAAACAGTACTTGGAAATAGTGCATTCTTTCAGTACTAAAGGCTCACATATATGAGAAAGTCGAATTTTTATACTGGGTTAAAAGAAATCTAAACATTGTGTAAGTGTCTGTGTGCAAGTAGATATATATGTTTATATGAATGCACAAACGGGCATATCTTCAAAAATAGAAGTTAGAGTCATTTCAGTATTCAGGATGAAATAGAAAATATTCTTTTAAATACTAAAAGAACATTTAATTTAAGTGCAGGGCTCTGCACCAACTAGTATCATCCTAATTTCATACTTCATCATTTAACACAATGCAACCAGCCAGACTTCAACATAGCACAGCAATCTGAAGATTCAAATGTCTGACAACCCTATTATAAGACACAGCCTCATATTCTGTCTTTGGAATAAATGTTATCCCCTCACAAACTAGACAAAAGTTTAGACTAGATATTTGAGATGAGAATTTTAGTGTTTTATTTCTCTCTCATTTCCCTCCTTGTATTTNNNTTTTTTTTTTAAGCAGCAACCTAAAAGGTTTAGATTCTGAGTTTTTCAATTATTAGAAAATGGGAATAGTGACATAAAGGCATTTTTACTTATTAGAGCTTCTCTTGTGTTTGTTTGTTCACCTGATGTCTTTCTTTGTGTAATGCCTTCCTAGCAATACTGGCAAATTGTTTCTGAAGAGCTACAGAGAAGAAAATGCTTTGATCTGATTGAAACACATCAGTGTAATAGCAGTAGATACCTTTTATTTTCCAGTCTTTCAATGCCTCCCTTCAATTCACAAAACACACACTCAGTGATTAAAAATTCCTGTCATTTTTGTTTTAGAAACTGGGAACCTACAACTTTAAAGTGTGGCAAAGTAAATCTTCTGCCGGAGTGATCAAGGAATTATGCTATTGTGCTGTCTTTATGTTTTCCACAATGCATAAAGCATCACTGTCCTTAATTGTTCTTTCATCTCACTCATTGACTTGAAATCAGCATTGCTCTCCAGGAGCAGTATTAGCTTGAGAACGGGCAAAGAAAAGCAAAGAAGCTTAGCATACCTCAGCACTGCAGATTAAGTGCCTCTTCAAAGATGTCACCCCAGATGTGTCAGGCTACATTCCTACTTTCCCCTGGCAACAGCTGTGGAGCCACATCAGTGCTACTGCCTTATGTTCCTGAACATTAAGAGAAGGAATAAAAGCTGCCTTTTTAATGGCTTGGGTTTGTGTTGGAGGCATAATTTTCTGTTTACTTTTCAAAAGGGCAAGCCTTCTTGTGTTTTCACTGTTGACAGATAAAGATGAGTTGACATCCCACAAGCAATGCTTCCTTTTTGGGCTATTCCATAATGTAACCTCTATTGGTTTAACTCATCGTTCTGCTCAGGGACTACCATGTCTCTTTCACTAAGCTGTGATTACAAGCAACTGCTTGCAAATTCTTTAATGTCTTTGGTAGATTTCACTTCCAATTAAAAATGGTCAGTGGTGTGCGGTACTGTGAAGTGGGCTGAAAACAGCCAGGTTGCAGGTACAGCAAGTGCAGCAAAAGGAGGGTTCCAGCAGTGGGCTCCATCTGGGGTGGAATTGTTCACACAGGGGAAGAGAATGAAAACTGCACAGCTGCATTATGCAAGGACAGCAACATCTGCTTTTTCTTGTGTGCCTCAGAAAGGCCAGGCTGGGCTCAAACTGTGACCAAGAAGTAAAAGTTTCTGTAGCCATCCAAGGTTACCTCTCCCCCACTATCAGCTGTTACAACTCTGAAGAATAAATGCTGCTAATGAAAAACAGGTCTACATACCAAGCACTCACTCTACCTTACTGCTTTTGATTGGCTGCAATTTTTCTGTACTCTATAACAGATAGTATTGTGGATTCTGGGGATATCCAGCATTTCCAGGGTTTGGGTTTGTTTTGAATTTTTTCTCGCTTTTTATTTTTCTTTTTGGAAAAGGAACACTTGATGCATTGCAATTTTTTTTTAATGCCTGTGTGAGCCTTTTATTTCAAAACCTCTTACATAATTCAAATTCTGTTGTAAAATGTAACATTTTTCTCTGAAAACTACACAGGTATTGACCCATCAGATCTTCATTCTCTTGTCCAGATGTGTGTTGTCCCTTTCCTCTGTTAGTTTCCTGAAGCTTTTTACCCTTTCCCTATATCAGCATGAAATTTTACTTTTTCTGCTAGGCTGCTTCATTTAATTTACATCAGTATTAGATAATTTCATTGATCTGTCTGAGGGATTCTACACCGCAAATGTCTAGATGCCTTTTTTGGCTGACCTGTCTCAGACTATGGACTGCATATTTTTTGTAGCAATCACCACAGCTCCATAATTTAACATATCCTCAGTGCATACAAAGCTGGTAGAAATATATCCAGAGCATAAGTAATCCAAGATTAGTAGTTTTCATGCAGCTAATTGATTGACTTGGAACCTAGCTTACAAATTTATCACATTTAACACTCACTTGTGAATACATGCCAGTCATTGTCAGAGAGGAAAATGAATTACGGAAACCTCTGGTGTAATCCTCTTGGAAATCCATGTTTTCGTGCCTACATAATACAAGGGACTAACCTTCCTGCAGGTTACAACAGTGTATCTAGGAATAACCTCAGAGGAGAAGGTATAAGTAGATTTATGTCCTCTACACTGTAGTATAGTAACACACTTTTAAAAGTGTGACCTATTCATAATTCTCAGAACATTGTTTTTATAAGTGGTAGCTGGATGTTGCTGAATGGATCCAGTTAATCTCTGTATGGTTAATAATTTATTGTTATATGTGTATATTACACAACTATTTTAAGGTTCACCTTGATCATAGAGGTACGAAAAAAAATGTCTTGTTAGGATGTCTCTGTTACCCAGAATTGATTTGTACTGTAGCTAATGAACAAAATGCAATTTTGTTTATAGTCTGTGTCCTCTTCATGTAGGTCATTCCTATGAATATCCTGGTTATTGAATGACATAAATTCTACCCACCTATTTAAGATGCATGATAAACTAAAAGGAATTTAGTATAAGAGTAATCGTTTAGGACAGCCAACTGGAGTTTATTCCCCAAAGAGCACTGGCTGCTTCCTCTGCTGTAGAGAAGTAGCTCTGAATGCAGCAGTTTCTTTGTGCATTTTATACAATTCACAGATATTCAAGTCTCTTGTTAGAGATCAGAATATGAATGCTTGCAAAAGGGGCAGAACCTTATCCTGTTGCTATATGAAACAGAATAACAAGACATGAGTGAAATGCAGTTTTCTTCCCAGCTACATCTCTCTATTGAATAATGCAGGATTACCTTGAGTATGTTGTGACTAGCTGGCCCATGATGTCCATAGAAGAATAACACATGAAATCTCAAGTGTTTTTCATTTGTAAAAAAACCACGTATTTTAATGAGCTGCGAATCAGCTCTTGATTGGAAAATTCTTGATTACTCTTATTTTAAACTTTTTTGTAGATCTTATTTTTCTGCTTACAAAATAATGGCAAAATCATTTTATGTTCATCCTAGTGTATCTGTCCACACTGTAGTATTGGAAGACCATAAATGGGATTTCCTAGGAAAGAACCATCCTCATCCATAACAACAAAAACCTCCATGGCCACATATCACTGTCATCTTAGCATGTAAAGGCCTTCTGGGTCTAAATTGCCTCCAGTGCTACTACACAGAAAAGACACACAGCAAGCCTCTCATAAGTAACAGGGGAAAGTGATACTGGAGACCTAGTCTGCAGTAGTATTCTAGGCAGAGTCATAGATACTCCTAGTGAAGATATTAAGAAAGTTCACACAAAAGAAAACTGTACAAAAACTCTCTAGAACGGGAGAAAAAGTACTTTTCCTCGCCATTTGAATATTGCCCTGAGTTTACACCAGAGAAAGGTCAATCACAGACAGAGCAGACAACACAGAAGTAACAACATCCAGTAGAAAGGATATTACAAACAGACATGAAAACACTGCCAGGGAAATTAAAGAAACCAGGATAGAAAGCTTTAATTCTGAAAATAAAGGACATTAAATAAGGCCAAGAAACTAGGATCAAACAACATATTAGATTAAGAAGAAAACCTTTAGTACCATAAGCATACAAAGTTCTTTCAAGGTCAAAGGAAAAAATGTGTCCCCCTTCTGCCTTTTATTAAGTGTATGCTTGATGCTTTAACCAAAGTATAACAGTTTCTTCCCACACCACACCTCCCCACACATCATCTTCTAAACAGTGTCATATCAAAAATACATAAACACAAAAGTTCAGTCATGGGGAAAGCTGTGTGCTAAAATTACTGCTTTCTAAAACTCCTAGAAAGATGGGATAGGGTCCTAGCCAGAAAATTAAGCACACTGAAAGCTTTTATCTATATAAAGCTACCACGTGCTTCCTTACCTGACTCTGACACAGGCCACAGTAGTAGCTAATAATTTTCCATAGCAATTCCTATCTCTGAGATAAGAGACAGGGAAGCCATGTGTTTTCTTCAGACTGGCTGACCAGAGCCAATCAGCCAGCATACATTTATTTGCCCTTGTTGTTCTCAGATAATTCAAATTACATCTATGATCTCTCAGGATGGAGAAAAAGGTATGAGAGTGGGGCAGGGGGTGGAAAGGTGTGTAGTCAAGAATCCAGACAGAGAGACAAGGGAAACTTGGAAAGAGAGGTAGTGGAAAAAAGTATGTTCAAGATAATACAAGAGGAGGATGCTGCTCTCAAAGTCCAAACAACCTGATTTTACATGGCTAAGGTAAGTGGATTTCTTGAGCTATTTTAATTTCTTTTTTCTATGTTTTATTCTCTTCTGAATGAGCTATGGGAGGCCTACTACACTGAGGGGTCTCCTCACATCACTCTGGGAGGAGAGTGATTGCCAAATACATAAAGCTGAGAGAGTGAAGATGAGAAAATGAAATTCTATGGAAGTACAGAGAGTAGCAGGAGGAAGGAGAAAACAAAGGTGATATCATAACAGAGAAAAAATAATAATGATAGGAATCCGTATAGGAGTCCATATCCAGGACTTCTGGACCAAGGCATGATAAGTGAGCCACAGAGAGCTTTTGCAGTGAGTCTAAGAGTTCCAGACCATCTCAGATCTGCAGCACTGTTACAGACTAACTTTGATGCACATGTGTAGTAGGCCAGAGCCAGCCAGGAGACTTTAAACTCATGGAACATGATCCAAACAAGTGATCTGTGCATTCACAATACTCAGACAGAGAATTTGCAGGCCTCCAGTGGCTCCCATGGAATTACGGTTCTCACCAAATTATACAGTGAGAAACATTATATAGAGAGACCAAATTCTTCTTTCCGTTTGCTTATGAGAGTCTCCAGAAACTCATATGCCTGATGTTCTAAGGAAACCTGCAGAATCCTTAAGAAGGAGCACAACTGACAGAGGTAATAGAAGGGTGAAGAATGAGTGAAGGAACTTCACCTGCTGGAAATCAGTATCTCCTCACAGTTAGTGAGGGCACTTACTGTGATCAGAAGAGGTGATGGTAGAGTAGAAAGAGCAGCAATAATGTCTGTATTATCTAAATACCTACAAGTAATGCACTGACACACATCTAAAGGATCAGAGAAAAGAAAGAGCAGAAAGAGGAATTAAAAAGGAGAATGCTGGACTATCACAGTATTTCCCAGTTGTATCCAATTCCACCTGGCTTATAAAACCTATTCCTTGTCAAATTCAACGTTATTGATTTTTTGCAAATAAATCACTGCCTGGGTCCAATTTTACAAACAACCATGCCAAGTGTAATGCAATTGATGAATTCTCAAAAGGTGCAAAACCAAAATAGACGGCTCTACCACAGCCCCATTTAATACTTTAAAGGCCAGTAGGGTGAGGATAGATAAGGTCAAACTATGTTGCCATTTCCAGTAATCTGGAAATACAGTCTGGCTCAAAGTTAAAGAGCTCTAATTTGCAGTGGTGTACAGTCAGGGAAGAAAGAAAAAGGAAAGGAGAGAGGAAATGTTCTGTGAGCCAGTTATTCCTTTTACTCACCAGTTACCCCATTTCTTGTCTGGCACAGTTGACGGTTTGGTCTGGTGAGAAATTAGTTTTTGCATTGCCCTTTAAAAGATTGGTGTGAAAGCACTTTATGAGCCATGTGCATTAGTGTTCATATTTGTGTGGGTCTGTTGAGTTTTAATCAATCAGCCTTGTTTCAGAAGACTTTAATTTTGCTCTCATTAAGTATGTGTGAGTTTTCTGTGTGTGCAGGCGCATATATTTATCCCTGTCAGCATTCAGAAAATTACATGCCCCTAGTTAACATATTGTACAGTACTATAAATTCTCATGAATATCACTTATCACAAAGGATCAGTTCATCAAATGGAATGGAACACAAACTTTTCTCATTTTCAAACTTGCCTCTGTTAATAACACAGATCTTTACAGTGTTTTTGTATTATGCTTGTAAATTATAACTGCTCCACTTACCAATTCCTCTGTATGTCCAGAGTCCCTGAGAAAACCACTGTCCAGAATTTCAGGCATTAAAATGTCTATGAACATTTAGAGCTGCAAAGCTCTAATATTTTTTACGTTGTTCTGATGCAGTGACTTTGCTCCAGTGGATGACAGCAGTCAGTGTGAAGGTTTTAGGTAAATATGTAATCCCAGCAAAAATATGAAGAGCAATAAAGCAAATGCTAAGTAAGGTTTCAAGTTTTTATCCTGATCAAATTGAAATTGCCCCTCTGTGATGTCCTAATCCACTAAAACTTATATAACTTGTTTCACTAAACAGCACAAAAGGTCCAGCAACTCTTCTGTCCTTTTCTTTCTTCTGTACCCCTTGTAACCTTTAGTCCTTTCATTCTTACTTTGGGCTACAAGGGTATAAAACCTGTAATTAACAACTTCTTTATTGCCTCTGCAATAGTAATTACCATGTATAGCCTTGAGGTACTAAGAATAAAAAATAATTTTCCTCCCCCTGCCCCTTGTATTTAACTAGCACTCCACAATTATTATTAGGATCTTGCCAAAACTTCACCTTTCGCAAAAACCTTTTGATAAAAGTGCAATCCCCACACAGCGACCTCTGCATGCAGCAATCAATACTTATGCTGTAATATTTCCCCTTCTTGCTGTTTCAGAGCAGCCTTTTAAAAAAAAAAAAACAGGCTGGGAAGAGATTAGATTATCAATTATCATGAAACTGTCTGCAACTTCAAAGGGCTGCAGAGCAAGGGAAACCATAGTTTATCAGGACTGTAAGCGTACTGCAATTATCTCTCATGTCACCCAGATGTAGAGCAGTAGTTGGGGGAATAACTCGGGTCTGTGGTGAGAGACTGGGTTGGTGGAAAAATATAAAAACAGCATTTTCTTTGGAACATGAATCATTGGTTTTGGGTCAGATATTGACAATAAGTAGGATCTTGAATGTGTTAACTACGAGCAGCTCGATCCAATATACTCATGTATCTATGCAGCGTGAGCATTTTATCAATAAGCAGACATGGGACACTTTCTTTTTCCCTGAAACTCCAATTTTTACATAGGTCAACAGATTGTTAATAGTGTGTCAAAGAATGATGCATTGATAGTCAGTAAAACTGCAAGATGTTTGTTCTCAGTCATTCCCACAAGTATTAAGCCTATGGGTTTCCACAGGAAAACGGCTTCACAAGTCAAGTAAAATACAGAAGTTTGGAAGCAAAAGTCCAGCTACTGACATCATTTCCTGACGCAACATGGCATTTTTGTTTGGTCTTGTTTTCCAGTGGGATTCATGAGGCTCCAGTTTGACCTGTGATATCTTAAGCCCAGGAACAATGGAAAATTAATGTAATGTTTATTAATACATAGCAAAAGCCTCTGGCTATGCAGAGCACCTAATCAAAACAATTAAAGTAGCATGTAGTCACAAGTCTGGTTAATGTGCAACTTTCTGTGTCAGGATATGATATACTGAATGAAAATAAGTTCATAAAGGAATTTTACTTAGTTATGTTCCAACTAGCTACCTTTTTATTCCTCAGAATATTTAAGCCAAATGTTTACCCTTGACTATTGACTCCACAAGGACAAAAAAAAGTATTATTAACAAAGCTGGACAATGTTATTAAGCATAAACAGGACTGGTCTTTTAAATATGTGTAACAAAGACAAGGAAGTGCAATACTTGTGTGTTCAACTTACACAGCATGCAAGGATCGCAATGCACTCCAGAGCAAAGGAGATAATAACATGAACTTTATATATAGTGGGCCTTAATGTACTACAGACATATGGTAACTGGTCCTACCTCCAAAAATGTGCACAGGTGAAGAAAAACAGGAGATCCAACTGGCTTGACATGGTAGAACAGACGTAGTAATATTAGGAGCATTATGTTCTTGCTTCTCTTTTGTTTCTTCCCAGTTTCTCTAGTATACGGAATTGAGTTATTTGCTGTTATTGACATTTCTTCAGGATTACTTATCATCCAAGAGACTGGATAATTCCTAAGCTTGAACCAAACATCTATGTCTATGATTTCCTCATACTTTTAGACAAGAAAACCATAATGGTGGAAAGACCTAAATTTTGGCCAAGCCAGGAAGATTAAGACATCATAAACTGCATGCTGAGTGGAATATCTGGACCCCTTTGACCTTTTTATTTCTTGTTGAGAAGCAGGCCATGTATGAAAGATGATGACATTTTATGTTTTAAACAAAAGTTCTGAGGAGCACATCTGAAATAACTAGAATTTAGTTCCTCTCACAAGAAACTAGGATGAAAAGTAAAACCATTCACAACGTATGTGTTATTTCTATCCCCAGGTGGCTGTTAACCAGGCGATGTAGGTTCCTGACGGTCCTCTGAGGACCTGCTGGGCATAAAGCACAATATTTCAAATAAATAGTGAATACAGAGATTATGCCCCACTGCTTCCTAGGGTACATGGTAGCTATCCCATTAAAGGTCTCTGATGGCCTGTTGAAATTCCTAGAGTTCAAAGGGTTGAAAAACAGAGAAAGAAAGGGAATCAAATTAATTTTTTTTGTGGACAGTTTCATGGCTCATCTTTCCACAGCTGTCATCTTGCCACCTGCTGCTTTTTAACCTACTTCTCTCCAAAAAAAGTAGCTGTAGCTGAAACCTAATCCACTGATTCCTCATACAATTATAAGGATAAGTCTAAACCTTGTATATTCTGAGAGTCTACTCTCCTGAGTTGGTCTACATTTGGTCTTGTCTAAAAATATCAGTGGCAGGGAAGGATACCCCAACTTTGACCACTTCATGGTAAGGACCTTGAAAGATTGCAAGATAGTATTTGGTGTGAGCTATTGTGAATAGGATTGAACTTCTTGTGTTCCTCATTTTTCTTTAGACCTCATGAGTTCCTGTGCAGAGTAGGGTGCTCCTATGAAAAATAAAAAGCTTTTCCTCCTGTTTGGAAATGTGTTTTTCCTCCATCTCACACTGATACAACCTGAGATTTATTTCCTTTATTTGTAGCTGAAAAAGAAAACATTTTGAAACATACACAGCATTTAGAGTCAATATGCAGATAACTATTTTTCCTTAGTCAGAGATAATTTTAGCTTATTTACATGTATGTTACTTTTTATAGTAAGAAAAAAACCCAAAAAACCAAACTAACTAAAATTTTAAAGATGGGGTTCCTACAAATTTATATGAGATTGTATCTAATATTCAGTGATGTCATTGTGCCAGATGAAATAGTTTCCTGGAGGAAAAAAAAAGTGCAGTTAATCAGTTTAACCCACTTAGGAATTAACTTGAGCATCTTATTCTCACAGTTAGCTCTAAAGATTGTAAATGTTCTTTTGCCAGTGTTAACAGCAGATACACAATTATTTCGTGTGTATTTCAGATAAGAAAGGTGGAAGATATCTCTTTGTAAAATATGGTATATCATACCTGTTGTAGAAATGCAGATTGGTCTTAAATGCGTCAGGCTTCCTTTTTCTGCAAGTTTGGCAGAAGGAAGATCCTTTCTAGAGGAAAGACGCACATTCTTGCAACAAAATTAAATGTTATTTCACACCTTCAGCGTTTTAGTCCAGGAAAGGAGCCAGTTCCTTTGTCTTTTAAAATTGACCATTTTCATCTGCTTTTCTCTCTACTTTTTTCCCCTCAGAAGGCAGTTAAAGAGGGTGGAAAGAACACTCTGTGATCTCTGGACAAGTTTTGCTTTTGTCCTGAGCTGGACAGAGCCTCCACAATGCTTAATTGCCCTTTAAATTAATATCAAGTCTGCACTTCTGGGGCAAAGCTTGCAATCAATGCCATATAGCTGTGTCTAAGTGTGAAACAATCTCAGAGACATAAACTGGACTCTTCTGGGGTGAAACTGTACCAGATGTTGCACTTCCACCTGCAGGGTACATCAGAGTTATTCTGAAAGAAATCTCCCCAGAATGCACATGGCATAGGAGCCAGGTGCTCAGCATCAGCTGTTTGCTCCATTTAACTCCTCTGTGCTTCACTACTTGCCAAGACAGAAATTGTCTTCTTTTCCCAGCTTCCTAACACACTGGGTGCAGGAGCAAGGACAAGTTTGAGCAATGTTGCATAGTTTGTGCTGCACGTGCTTATGTAAGCATAGGGACAATTAAATATAACATTTGACATAAACAACATCCCTGTGGAACAAGGACACCTTGATAACCAAACTTTTATTTATGTAACTGGAGGGTTATATAAATCAGCAGGCTTTGGGGGTAAAAGCCATTTGTTTGTCAAATCTCTCTCTAGTGTCTGGCTCAGGGAGGCCCTGATCTATGACCTAACCTCTAGGCACAACTAAAACACAACAAAAAGAACTTGCCTGGCCACTGGGCAAATAGGAGAGAAAGATAGCTCCAGCTCTGAAGAGCATACTTCTGGTAGTAAGGGGAGTGATCTTTCATATGCAAACAGAAAACTTAGTTTTGTTTAGATATCAGGAAACAAACTGAGTATCTACAGCCACACATTTCCCCTCATTAAACTATTGCATGATCTGAACTCTTGGCAATGAAATGATCCTTTAGAGAGAAGTTTACTCAATTCAAAAAGCCAAGACACAAACAAGAAAATGCATTCGATATGGTCAACAAACAGTACAGAATAAGCTTTAAAACACAATTGGGGCCAGCTGGTAGAAGCAGCCACCACTTTATTAAAGTAGAGGTTTACACCTGATGAAGAAAAGGGAATGATACTTTTAAAGTATCTGCCTTGGTACTTCCCTCTCTGTCACATGCAGCCATCCCAATGGGCTTGTGCAAATGGAGGGTTTGTGAATTCAGCACAAACATGAATGTCCTCTTTGCAAGCTGTAACCCCATATACCAGTGTATGATACTCTTGCTGCCCCAGATATTTGATCATTCAAATTAAGAAACTCTTAAATTTTTGCCCTTTGTATAATTTCCTGGCTGAGCTGGCTCAAGCTTCTTCTGAACCTCTAAGATATACAACAAAAATTTCAGCATCAAGTTGGTGCTAGGTTTTTCATCTGCCTGTGCAGTCAGTGGATGAGAGCTAATGTGAGTCATGCCATTTGTCAACTGCAGAAAGAAGACAGACATTGAATTTTAAAAATTTAAAATAAACAGATAAACAAAAAAGCATTGGAAGTTCCAGTGCAGCACTTGCAGAAGTGAACCCTGCCCACATCTGACACTTGTTTTAGGAGTTTTGTCCATGGCAGTGTCTCACACCTCCCCAGGGAGGTAGGGATATGCCTTTGTCCTGGCTTCCACTGATGGACCTAAGCATGAACAGCCCAAAAGCCCAATAGGATATGGAAAGGATCTAACCCAGCTTCTGCTGGTCTGAGTGGGAGTTCAGCAATCAGCTATTTATGGAAGTACGGCTCAATGAGAATTGCTGGTGACCTAAGACAAAGGGTCAATTTTTAGCTTTCCAGTTTGCAATCCAAATAAGCGTCCTTATTTTAAGTGCTGCAAAACTTTTTTATTTTTAAGCATTCATTTAGTCAGAAGTGCTTATGTAAACGTCACAGCTCTTTGGATACATTAATATAAAGTTCTATACATTACAAAATGTAGCAACAAACACCATAATTCCTGTGGGATTAAGCACAGTGAGCACAGAGCAATAAGGGAATAATTTTTATGAGCAGGAAATGCTAGCTTGTAGCAGACTGATATATTTACACCTGTTCACTCAAATGTCACATTTACATATATCTATTTTTAATTATATGTGGGCACTGTAGTACTCAGACTTGTTTACATTGAGTGGATCCAGAGTTCTGACTGCTGGTTTTAAATATAAATAGAAGAACAAATCAAATAAATACAGTGTGTATTTAATAATGAATGCATGTGTAACTGTGGAGGTGAGATGATAAAATTCTTAAAATTATATAAATTCCAAAAATTCAAATTTTTATGTGTATCAAAATACAGTGATAATAGAATATCCTGAGTTGGGAGGGACCCACAAGGCTCATCAAAGTCCATTTGTATTGAATTCAGACCAAGCCCTAGTTATTGAGCCTTGCTTCCAAAAACATCTCTCAGAAAATGTCCATTGACATCAGTAGGTCCTGGAGATCATATACAAAAACCCAAACATTTTGCTGTGCTGCCTTTGCCTTCCCCTTCATGAAAAATCTAATGCTGAACATATGTGTTGCATTTCTGCTCAGACCAGACATAAGGACACATAAGAGAAAAAAGAATCATAGAAGCAGAAAGCAGACCCTTTAGCTACCAGAAGAGATTATACATGTGGTTGACTTTATCTGCTTCCCAAGTGTCCTTATCAATATATTTCTGTATTTCTACGTAGATTTTGCTCATTACATTTCAAGTTGCATGGGACAGGAGATTTTTCTTTTTGTTGGGACAGGTAGGAGATGCAATGGGGATGGACATTTTAATCCAAACCACCAAAAAATAAGTTGAATGACAACTTCTCTGTTCCAGATAGATTCTCCTCTGATGTGTTAGAAGATAAAATCTACCTGTCTTTCCCATTCAGCTTCTCCCATGCTGCTGCTGCAAGAAAAGCCAGAATGCATTTGACAGTGGTTGACATTTGTTGTTAGTAATGTAAGAACTGCATTCAGAGTAGCAATCTATTTTTTTAAAAAAAAGCTCTGCTGCTAATCTTTATTTAAAATAATAATGATTCCTATGCAGCCTTAAAAGTTGAAGTCCAACTTGTTAGTTTAAAGGAAATACTGAAGCCAGTGTAAGGGTTATTTTAATTCCAGGCCATGTTGGTGTGAACATTATCAATTGATCTAGGATTTAAGTGACCTGTCTGGAATGCTTGACAAACAAATTTTTCTCATGAATTATACATATTACTGAAAACCATACTTAATGGGAGACTGGGAAGAGGGCAGGTATTTCCATCACCTAGGGGTGAAAGCCTTGCAAATTAACAACAAGACGGTTCATTGAAGCAGGTAATGGATTAGTCTGTGAAAACAAGAAATCTTTGTGGGAACGACTGTGATTATTCATATAGTCTGTTTGCTAATTATTGCTAGTATGAACATTATTTTAACTGCTTTTAAGAACCTTGGAAATGATGTGGCTTGTCAGCAGTGTTGTGAAACGCTGCAATATAAGAGAACTATAAACAGTACACAATCATTCATGGGAAAACTTTGCATTTGATCATGGAATTAAAATATGCAGACCATATTTATTCTTACATAATGAATACACATCTGCCTTGCTAGAGGAAATAATAGATAAAAATAATAAATATAATAAAATAATAATAATAGATAAAAAGGATTTTTAAAAAATTAGAGGTATGATATGCCAGCACAGAGTAGTGACATTAGAGCTGCAAAGCTACCCAGCTAACATGAGGCAGAGCATACCATGATATGACTAAACAGGATAGGAAAAAGATAATTCTGCAATGCTCATTCCTGCACTTAAATTCCACGACCAATAATGTCTAAACATACATGTGGTTAGAACAGTCAGTGTCATTTGGAGAATAGCTATGTCTTCTTCAGAGCTACATAGCCCAACATACATACATATATTTTATAAAAGTATTTTTTCATTAAAGTGATTTTCTTTTTTTCCTTCACACCTGTTAGCATCCAGACTTCAGTGATAACTTTGGCAGGTGTATTTTGTGCAATTTCTGAGGTTCTGCTCTTTTCAGTTTTTTCACTTTTCCTTTGAGAAGCCCCATCTGTGCTCCTCTTCCTATTTCATCTACTACTATCAGGTATTTCAGAAGATTTTAAATTTTACATTATCATTCATTACATCCTCTACTGCCAGTATCACTCACCTTTTGAAAGGATAACTAAGTTTAAAATTAAGTATCACTACAGTGTCTTCAACTTTCAGCAGAACTTCACTCTTGACTGTTGTTATTGTCTAGAATTAACATTTCAAAGCCAGAATGACTTATCTAAAGTCTTCTCTAGCCTTCTACATAATACTGGCCTTCAGATTTCACTCCTTTTCCATTTAAATTCCATATCTTTCAGTATANGATTTAAGTGACCTGTCTGGAATGCTTGACAAACAAATTTTTCTCATGAATTATACATATTACTGAAAACCATACTTAATGGGAGACTGGGAAGAGGGCAGGTATTTCCATCACCTAGGGGTGAAAGCCTTGCAAATTAACAACAAGACGGTTCATTGAAGCAGGTAATGGATTAGTCTGTGAAAACAAGAAATCTTTGTGGGAACGACTGTGATTATTCATATAGTCTGTTTGCTAATTATTGCTAGTATGAACATTATTTTAACTGCTTTTAAGAACCTTGGAAATGATGTGGCTTGTCAGCAGTGTTGTGAAACGCTGCAATATAAGAGAACTATAAACAGTACACAATCATTCATGGGAAAACTTTGCATTTGATCATGGAATTAAAATATGCAGACCATATTTATTCTTACATAATGAATACACATCTGCCTTGCTAGAGGAAATAATAGATAAAAATAATAAATATAATAAAATAATAATAATAGATAAAAAGGATTTTTAAAAAATTAGAGGTATGATATGCCAGCACAGAGTAGTGACATTAGAGCTGCAAAGCTACCCAGCTAACATGAGGCAGAGCATACCATGATATGACTAAACAGGATAGGAAAAAGATAATTCTGCAATGCTCATTCCTGCACTTAAATTCCACGACCAATAATGTCTAAACATACATGTGGTTAGAACAGTCAGTGTCATTTGGAGAATAGCTATGTCTTCTTCAGAGCTACATAGCCCAACATACATACATATATTTTATAAAAGTATTTTTTCATTAAAGTGATTTTCTTTTTTTCCTTCACACCTGTTAGCATCCAGACTTCAGTGATAACTTTGGCAGGTGTATTTTGTGCAATTTCTGAGGTTCTGCTCTTTTCAGTTTTTTCACTTTTCCTTTGAGAAGCCCCATCTGTGCTCCTCTTCCTATTTCATCTACTACTATCAGGTATTTCAGAAGATTTTAAATTTTACATTATCATTCATTACATCCTCTACTGCCAGTATCACTCACCTTTTGAAAGGATAACTAAGTTTAAAATTAAGTATCACTACAGTGTCTTCAACTTTCAGCAGAACTTCACTCTTGACTGTTGTTATTGTCTAGAATTAACATTTCAAAGCCAGAATGACTTATCTAAAGCCTTCTCTAGCCTTCTACATAATACTGGCCTTCAGATTTCACTCCTTTTCCATTTAAATTCCATATCTTTCAGTATATCTCCTGCATGTGACTTTAATGCCATGCAAGTGAGATTCATATGACATGCTCACCTGTGAGCTAGTTCTGAAAATTATTTATAAAAATGTAATAAAAAAGGAAATACCATCTTTCTATCATCTTTCTGTTGTCATTAAATGTTCCCAAAGCAGACTGCATGAACCAAGCATTGTTGGCACATATTTATGTTTATCCATTAAATCCAAAGGAAGTTTGGATTACTTACCCAGCAGCAGAGGTCCATGCAGAAGACATCTGAAGTTAAAAAATAGGGACATTCAGTTTTAATTTAAGGTCTTCAAATGAGAAGAAGACGCCAAATTCCTCTAGTGACTAAATATGGTAGCAAATAAAAATTTGCATACAATTTCTCATCTGAATCTGCCTAAATTTCTCTTTTAAATCTGCTTCAATAATAAAATCTTTTTCACTATTGGCACTTCTCTCCATACCCAGCTTCATTCTTACTCTGCAAAGGTGTGGATTGATCCTGTCTTTAACTGATGCTGGTGTTTACTTTTACGCAGGCAAGATTTCATGCACAATTCTCAGACTGGAGGAATATTTTTCCTTCCTGAGCCTCTGTGATCAGCCTGCAGGAGTAATCACAGAATGCACAGTACAGTTTTATTCCGTCTTCCTGTCATTCCTGGGTGTTTCATAAGCAGGTCATATTCATTGATCTCAAGTAATAATGATAGTAAATCAATTAAGAAACATCTTGATACTAATTTCCCTGATGTAATTTCAGGTTGAATCTCAGAATAATTGTGGCAAGGTTGTGGTAGAGACATTGGGGAGTTACACAGACGGAGAAATCACTTTCAGGTCAGTACCTATGATATAGTCCCAGATCACCTGGAAGCATCATTTACCTTACCCCAGTAATAGAAACACTGGTCCTTGTGGAGATTGGTTTTCACCAAAACCAGCCACTGGAATCAAATTGTATGTGACATTTTGACTGACTTTCAGGGACAAATTTTAAGTAACTTTCTTTGCCAGAAGGCTAAATTATTTGATTAGGGTGTTTGAATTATGAAATAAGGAATGGATAATCACAGAATCAGAGAATGTTTTGGTTTGAAAGGACTTTAAATGCCACCTGCTTCCAAACCCCTACCACAAGCAGGGGCAACTCCCACTAAGCCAGGTTGGTCAAAGTCCAACCCAACATGGCCTTGAACATTTGCAGGGATTGGGCATCCACAACTTCTCTGGGCAATAGGCTTCTCTGGTTTTTAGTATATATTAGACATCACCTCTTATTTATTATCATTCCATTATCTCTCAGCTGTGTTTTTAATAATTGGTTAGATTTTTAAAAATGTCATGGCACAATTCTTGCATTCAAGAAATTTTAATATGCTCTTATCAGTGGCCATGCAGACCAGATCACAGAAGATATTTCACATGCTGAACTTGCTTCAATGAAAGCAATGGCAAAGTCACTTGTGGAAACTATTTCTCTATATATATGGTTCACTTGATTTCAGGTCTCCTGAAGGTGTTATTCCAAATGACAATACTGCTTGGTAGTAGATATTTCACTAATCAAATCAATTTATTAAGTTGTC
Source organism: Hylia prasina (assembly GCA_013397195.1). Lineage (NCBI taxonomy): Eukaryota > Metazoa > Chordata > Aves > Passeriformes > Sylviidae > Hylia > Hylia prasina. Next base: position 204,662 of record VYXD01001455.1, read on the forward strand.
TTTTGTATAGACACTACATTTATTTTACCTAGAGTATACACCATGTTAAACTTGTGGAAGTGTTGCAGGTGTAAGAGAAAATAATATGTTTTTAGAAATAAATAACAGAAATTTAATAATATGTTTTTAGAAATAAATAACAGAAATTTTATTATAAATATGATAAAGTGAAATTCTATTAAACACACAGACAAGTTTCATTTAAAATATTGTCACTAGTGATAGTCGTTTAGTTATGGATACTCATATTAATTATTGAAAACTACATGAGTGATTATTGTGTTGTATTGATACAGTTAGCAATTACACTGCTTGCTCTGTTGTAAGTTGACTTTTTCTGCTTCCAAGAATATTAGAAAACTAAGAAAAAAAACATGAGATATAACCAGACTTGCACGATCCTCCACTGAAAAAGCTTCCTAGCAGAGGTAGTTTTTAAAATGTTATTTATTTTGGGAGCCTTATATAAAAGTTCATAGGAGCTTAAAAATATCTGAATTCTCTCTTAATGGGCATATCTCAAGTTTATTTTGTCAGAGGTCTTTTTATCATTGGTTGCTTAGGCTGCCAGGGTTCCTGCAGGCCACTAGTTTTTTAGATAATATTCAGTATTTTCATTGTAATTCTCTGGTTGTAGTCATTCATTTACAAAGCTTACTTAGTCTAGGCTAATAATCTTACAGATCATGTCCTGCAGGCTGTCTGTTAGAATTTTTGCCAGAAGTTGAAAATTCCAATTAATTACCAACAAGTCGAAGCTTCCTGAAGGTTTTAAGAACCTTACCCAAAATCTTATCTCACCATTCCCACTTTCTTGATTGCTGTGAATTATGTATATTATTCAGCTGACGATACAATGTGTAAATTGAGCTTTCATAACTTATATTCATCCCTAATATCTGCTAATTCAATTTGCAACAATCAGAACTTGATATCTTAGGTTGTTAATCTCTTGTTTTCCAGAAAATACAATTCTGGCTAGAGCTTGTTTACATCCCTTCTGCATCTAAGCATAAATGAATTAATATTGCAGCAAAAACTACCAAGGCACTTTGTTCATACCATATATTGCTTGCTACAGTCCACATGGCAAGTTTTTATTAAGTGTCTAATAAATTCTGACTCTGGCAACATATGCTAAGCAGCCACCACTCTTAAGTAATGGCCTGTGCAGGCAACCAGTCTGGTTTCTGTAGCTGATTAGGCAATTCAATTCCTCTTAGATGTACCAGTCCCATCAACAGAGACCCATAACCATGCTGCTGCAAATCCAGTTCCTCTCCATCCAGGGCCATCAACCAGCATCACAAAGTGCTTGGTCCCACAGTGAGTTTCTGAAGACTGCAGGTCCTTTTCTATATGTGAAAACAGTTCCTAGAAGCCAGTTTGAAGAGCCCATTGCCTGTTTTGATATTGGTTATTCCCTAACCATTGGTGGTGTTTTCTACAGAAAATCTACATCAGATTTAAAAGAGAGAAATAAAATTTTTATCTATGCCTAGAGTAAGCAAAGAATTCAGTAACAATTGGAAACTGTATCTTAAGATTTCTAACTTCCTTCCTAGAAAATAATCAAAGACTTGTGGATGGAACAGGAAAAAGTAGCCTATGAATGTCAAAAGGTGTCTCAATCTAAATGTTATAAAGAAGGAAAATGGAACATGCTGTGACCAAGTTGACTAGGTAGTGTGCAAAGTATTCTTTGTTAAACTCTCCTCTGTTCCTGCACAGACCAAAAATAAGGGATTTTCAACTTAAATTTTAGGGAGATGCACTCAGGTAACCAGAACTTGTAATTAGCAGACACATCTGTAAGAAACTTGGTTTTGGGATGCTTGGCAGTCACATAAACCAAGTATATTTAGGCAAATCCCTTTTGCAAAAGCACCTGTAATTTTTCTATGTACATAAGCAGTAAGTAAAAAGATAATTTGCACCAGCACTCACAGTGTATAATAGGAAAAGATATAATTGTGGATATTTTCAGAGCAATCTAATGTAAATCTAACATGCATTCATCAATGTAATTAGATCACCTTTGTGTTTTCCAGTGTGGAGGCTCACATTTTATATTCTGTGTTCTGTTTCTTTCCCAATCTTAATTTTTCACTCCTGTACAGTTATTTCTGGCTTCAGTCTAATTTTTCTATGTATTTTAGTAATCTCTCCTACTTCTTAGACAACCTTTCTTCAGCTGCATGCTAACTCATTGAGTTTCAAGTTAAACTTGGGAAGCTACACTGTCAGAGCAGGTATGAAATTAAAAAAAAATTAGTTTATTCTTTTTTAACCTATAGTAATAACTACTGGATGCTATATGAAATATGCAATGGTCTCCTCACCACTATATGAATACAAACAAAATAGTTTTTAAAGGCACATATACAATGAAACCCCAGATTTTCCAGTTGGAGGGGTAAAGGGGTTGAAAACGGATACTAGTTTTGAAGATTGCAGACCAGGCTAGTTTCAGAGCATCTGACTGAGCCACTGACTTCTTGTAATAGTCAGAGTCAAAAGAGGAATGATCAGTTCAGACTGCTGGGTCTCTCATCTCTGCTCACAGTGGAAAGAACTGCAGCATGTGATGTGCCTCACGTATCACTACAACTGCTCTCTCCAATGCCTCAGCAGGAGAGGCAGCCCTGGCTTGTGGTGACCTCCATGTCTTTGGCTCTCTGACACCTCGGCAACCTCCTAAGCACTTGACACCACTTTGGAGAATATGAAAGCATGATGGTTTCAGAAAGGTCTTTTACATTTGACTAAGAAAAAGAGGTTCAAGTCAGTAAGATTTATTAAGTTTTCTCCATAGTTTCTATCACACTGAATTGTAGGCAGGAAATAGGAGAACTGTGCTCACAAACTGGAGCAATAATTGCTTTGTTAAAGGTCGCCCAGATGGGACACAGATCTTCAGAACCATTTTAAAGTGTAGTGAGAGCTACAATTACCTTCCTTTTTTTCAAGTAAGTCTGAAGTTGCATAAAAGACATTGGACCCTCTGGAATAAAATTTTAAGTTTCTTTCAATTAAATACATGTTCTTTAACTTGTAAGAAGGTGGTGTCTTCTTCTCCAAGAGTCAGAAATAATTCAGAAGTACCAGCAGCTTCACCACAGAACAGGCCACCACTTTTCCAGACTTTCAGGATGAAGAGATCTTAGAGCAGGATATTTTCATTACAACTCTGATTGAGCTTCTTTCAGGGACCATACAATTCTGCTTTGTTAGACTTCCCAGTTTGTGCCTTAACCCACTCGACCTAAGCAGTCTGCACATCACAGTAGTTCTCTCTGTCCCACGATTTGTAGCAATTAAAAGATTTTTAAAATCAGTGTAGCAGCTCCTCATCCCATTTGCCAGGGAGTCATTAATTGCTGTGGTAATTTCAGAGAAGTTGAATTTCTGCCATATTTCCTTTTTTCTGTGCTTCTTTTGATGAAATCCCATCACCTGGTAATTGTGTCACAGATGCAGCCAAATGGACTCATGCTTTTTTCCTTCTAAATTCCTGCAGTTTGGGCTCATTCTTAATCAGCTGAATCATAGTGCTGGTCTCTAATACTTATCCTGGTTGTCATTACCCTTATTGTCACTATCTGATCAGATTTAGGAAGCCATATGTAGTCAGAATTCCTGCTTTTACTTCCTCATTATTCATAACATGGAGAAAATCCTCCCCTCCAAATACCTGCATCCTCAGCTGCAGAGAATTTTGAAATATGGACTTACAACTATTAGAAATCTTTGTTTTATTAACAGGTTATTTTTCCCTGCTTTTTTTCCCCCTAAAGTGAACAATTATGAATCGTAATAACTGTATTCCAAGAATGTTTTATTCTGTCAAAATGGAGAGCTCTCCCCCAGGGCCACATTAGTATCTTTTTCTGTCTAGGAATGCAGCTGTTCCAGGGCAGGCTCTGAGTAATGTCTCTAATCGGCAGATATGCAGAGTGCTTAAGCTAATTATGTAATAAGGGAATCACTCCTAAAATTTTATAAACGTTAATATAGACATTTGACTTCAATTTCTTTGAAAGTTGAACAGGAAATGAGAATTCTTGTGGTACTAGTACCAAATGCTCATTTTTATACTGAGGTTTTAAAATGTCGGGTATTGCAGCTCTAATGCTGTATTCAAGCTGCAAATTACTCTCCTTGGCATTGAAATATTGCTGCAATTAAACCTGCAGTAAAGTATTAAAAGAAAAAAAATATCTCGCATCTGACTGCCTTCACACAAAACTATGTGGATCTTCATTGATCTTGAAAGATTGCCCCTGAGATCTGAGTTTTAATTTTTCATACAGATACACTCTCTTCCATAGTTCTTGGGGAATAAACACAAGATTTCTGATTTAAACAGTTCCACATGAAAGTTAACATTGTGGGATGTGTCTGAGGCAGCTTCTTTAAGGCAGTTTGCAATCTTCACATCAGCCTTTATTCATTTATCTGGGTGTATGTCTTTGTTTCTACATTTGTATAACCCAGTAAACCATTCATTTCAATGACAGTCTTTTCTCATGTATTTGGTAAACAAGACAAATGTATTTTCAGTCATACTGTTTGAGCATGGGGAGCAGAGGGAGGGGGAAAGAACAGTTGCTTTAGACCAAACACACTCTTCTCCTTATTCCATGTATAACATTTTCACCCATTCAAACTCCCCTTGAAAAGTGCCAGCATTGCAGGCAACCAAGAGGGCATCCATGTCCAAGGAAGCCTCACACCCACAGCTTCTATGTCCACTGACTGATTATTAAAACACACCTAAAAATTTTTGAAAAAAGAAAGAAAGCACAAAACAAGACACTTCTCATATGGAAGATCAAAAAAGTAACAAATTGCCAATGAGAGATGCTGATTTTGTTATTTATTGATCTACTGTTTGGCATTAAGATAAAAATACACTCTTCATTTTGAGAATTAGGCTGGTGTTCAAACACATTTGCTTGCACCCAGATTCACTAAACATGATCCCAAATCCAAGTCTAGACACAAAGTAGTATTCAACTGTGTATAAAACTTCCTTTTTGTTGCCACCTAAAATGGACCAAAAGATGGATTTACTTGTAATATGGATGAGCTTGAATGTCCTTCTGTTTATCTCATGTGTCCTTGCCACAGGATGGCACTTCTCAGTCCTTTCTAGAAAAGTTTCAACACCACACATCAAAAGGATGAAAGCGATTTGTTGTCAGCCTGACTTTGGTTGGACAAGTAAACCCCCAGGTGCTAGGTGTCCGACAGCTTGCTCTATTGGGTGTGCATGTCCAGGTTTTCGTGGTGGAAGGGCTACAGGGATGGCCTCTGTGAGAAGCTGCCAGAAGCTTTCCCCATGTCCAGCAGAGCCAATGCCAGCCAGCTCCAGGACAGACCCACTTCTGGCCAGGGCTGGGCTGATCAGAAATGCTTGTAAGGCCTCTGTGATAACATATTTTNGCACAGATGTAATTGCAGCCAGAGAAGAGCAAAGTGGGGAGGAACAGCTATGCAGACCCCCAGGTCAGTGCAGAAGGAGGGGAAGGAGGTGTTACAGGTGCTGGATCTGAGATTCTCCTGCAGCCCATGGTGAAGATCATGGGGAGGTAGCTGAGCCCCTGCAGCCCATGGAGCACTGTGGGGATAAAGAGCTCAACCTGCAGATCATGGAGGAGAGACTCATGCCAGAGCAGATGGATGCCCAAAAAGATGTGAACCCATGGGAAACCTGTGCTGGAGCAGGTGAAGCTGTGGAAGAGCTTACACTGCAGCCCATGCTGGAGCAGATTTCCTGGTAGGATTTGTGACCCTGTGGGGACCCACACTGGAGTAGGCCATGCCTGAATGACTGCACCCTGTGGAACAGTGACCCACATTGCAGCAGTTCAACTGTGCCCATGGGATGGACATATGTTGCAGAAGTCTGTGAAGTCTTGTCTCCTGTGGGAGGGATCCAACACCGGAGCAGGGGAAAAATTCTTCTCTGTGAGCAGTGCCATGAACAACATGTGGTGAACTGACCATAACCCCCACTTACCATTTCCTTGTGCCATGGGAGGGAGGAGGTAGAGCTTGGGAAGGAAGGAAGGGTGGAGGAAGGTGGGAATTTTTTTACTTATTTTACTCCTCATTATCTTGCTCTGATTTTTTAGTAATGAATTCAAATATTATCCCCAATGCGAGTCTGTGTTGCCAGTAATGGTAATCAGTGAGTGATCTCTCCCTGTCCTCATCTCAAGCCATTAACCCTTCATTATATTTTCTCTCCTTTGTCCAGTTGTGAAGGGGAGTCAGAGAGCAGCTATGGTGGATGCCTGGCATCCAGCCAGCACCAACCCACTACACTTGCCAAGACAGGGATTTCATTAGGACTACTTGCTAAATTCCATAATAAAGGTTTACTACATACAAAGCCTCAAATATTAAACATAGGATGGCTTATTAAATATTAAATACTATTCATAAGGTGTTAAAAAATGGCAGAGAGAGCATTAATGCCACAACAAGCAAAGTCCCAGGCTCAGTATTTCCAGCTCTAGTCCCTTCCAAACTTTTCTTGTCAGTTTTGGAGAACTGTCTGTAAACAGTTAATATCAATATTTTCATAATATTTATAATTTTCATAATAAACAGAACATTTTCACAAAGCATAATATTAGATTTACGGATTTCAGAGACTAAATTTATGTACCTAAATTTGAATTCAATTTCACCAAAAGAACTAAAATGCATGGATGCCCTCTTTAAGACTGAAGTTATAAGTCCTCAGCTTTCAAAGGAGAATGAAGACAAAAACTGTGAGCAAAGCCTTACACCTTAAAGCAAAGTAAATATGATATTTACTAGCTAGGAATTTGCAGAAACATCATATACCATGGCACATTCTGAATGGGATTTAACAAGTAAATTTTCAGTTGAGCTCTCGGGATTTCCTCCACTGTCCTGTTAGAATTTCTGTTTGTGCTTACAATCTTGGATTTACTATTCAAATAGTTGATTGAATTTCTGTTAACAGACAGAAAAGTTTTCACTGAAAAATTAAATGAAAACTGTGGGAGGCAGCAGGAAGAGGACATGATGGATGCTGGCTTGCTGCATTGTTTTGTTTCCCCTGTTATTCCTTGAGATGGTGCAGCTTATGTTTCAGCTCTAAAAATTACAAACACAGCTGGGTGTATATTCTAAACACAGTAGGATGTTACTGTGGTATTACTACTGACCCAGGTTCAGTCAGAAGTCCTAGGAACTACCAGAAGGACAGAATGGACATAAACATGTTCATATTCATTGTAGTCATGGAGAGAATAGAGGAAGTGAGAGTTCTGGTGTTTTAAGTCTCTCATGCACCACCGTTTTTACTAGAAGACTTCCCATTTTCTAAATCTTAGTGTAGAACAATCAGCCATACTCTTTGAGGTTTGAAGATTCTTTTCAGCGACATGTAGCCCTGGAACAGGGACAGTGCTGAGGGCCAGGCAGAGCCAGAGGCGGTTCTCAGGCTGGTGGCTGTGCGCAGGTGCATCCATATTGCTGCAACCAGCCAACACTTCTCCATTCCAGCATACTAGAAGTTATCACTGCTTTTGGTATTCTCCTTCAAGGAATTCTGGGAGTCACAATCTCCAACAAGTTTGGACTCCATGCTGACACGTCCCAATCTCCCTGTTCATACTTGCATGAGTTATTTCCAAAATGTAGACTCATAAAATAAGCTCAGGTGACAGTTTCTTCATAGTGTCCTGCACAGTTACATTTAACAAATCTTTGATCATTTCACAATACAGCTTTTGGAACAGCATCATGTGTACACATGCTTCTCACCTGTCCAAAAATCCTCAGTCTCGCTTTGTCTGAGAGAGTGGATCTGTCCTTCACATCAGCATCTTTGCATCTCATTACATAAATGACAAAAGGGACCATTATTGGCTCAAGGGCATGCCCCTCTCTGTGTGAATACCCTGGATCCACCAATAGAATGGAGAGAAGCTGCCCAAATCTGTCATTCTAAGATCCTTACAGTGTCCCAGCTTGTTGCAGTACTTTGGTGAGTAAGTTTTCTCCCAACTCATTGAACGGGTGTGCACAGATTAACCGTCCTTATACTAAAAAATCAATCTTCACCATAGTAAGCTCAGCATCTTTGATATATGAACACTATTTTTTCCATTCAAAAATGTTCCCATACCTTTTCCAAACCATAAACTATCTCTATAACTTCTTCCATTTGGATCGGTAAAGTCTCACAGTATTTCTGTAACTAACATGGATTTCAATCCCCATCTGATGAAATAATGTGAACTACAGAAAGGTTAAGTGATTCAACCAAAGTCATGCAGTTAGTGGCAGTATGTCAGAGTCAAGAAAGGGATATAGATGCCTTAAATGACTTGACTCAGTATTGAAGATATTTTGAATCAGAATGTTGTAAGAAATATTACACATGGATCAACACAGTTTTAGGCAAACAGCAAGAATATTTATCTTTCAGTGATGTCTTTTATTATTTGATCAATAAAGCAAATACAGCAGTCTTCTTAAATCATTTCCAAAATACAGCAGTGACAGAAAACTCCAATACTAGAGTTTTATTCACCAAAATTTCAACTCATCAGAAACTAATCAAAATCATATTAAATTTCTTGTATAGGAGACAAAAACAAAAAGAGTATGCACAAAATATGTTAAGGGTTACAACCTTGGACAAGTTCTTTACACAAATCCAGGCCTCTGTTCCATTTCTACATTACTAAATTAACGTGAAATGCCACAAACTTCAAACGATAATGTCAATTGTCTTTAGCCATTTCTTTTATCAAAAAATAAGTCTTTATGGATTTCATATGTTGACTAAGCCAAAGGCATGGTCAGCACAGAAATGTTTACAGATGGCAGAACTCTTGTTTTTTTTAAAAAAAAGATCAAAGAGAGGTTGAGAATATACAAACCCTGGTGGTTAATACACACTCATAAACAAATAAATAAACTAGCATGATGTTTGCCTATGGCCAAACTATCTGTGCAACTGACAGACAGTCTGCTATCAGACCACCTTTGTTTTGAAACCCTCAGTTTGAGCTCTCCTCACAACCAGGACAATACTCCTTAGATCAGGTTCTGTCAATACCAACTCCGTTTTTTAGGGATTTATAACTTGGCTGTAAAACTTCATTTGAGGGTTAGGCTTGGCAGACAAGGTCTCAGCCTGACAGCAGTGTTTTTATTACATTATTTTAAAATGAAGTGGTTCTTTTTAACCTTAAGGAAGATGCAAGATGCATGTAAGTTAACCAGTTTCAGGGGGTGTTTGGCTGCTGCTATAACTCAAAACTCTTGGGCGAGAGGGGGGGAGAGGGGAGTGTATTTCCTTTTTATTCCCTGTGAAGATTGTGTGTGCATCTGTATGAGTTTCATAAAAGACACTACATTGACAATTATAGACACAGAACTATGTGAATACCCACAGACAGTCTTCATGAAGATTAAAATTACTTATAAAATTCAAAGCAATTAAACTTCACCTACTTGGTTTAGGCAAATAAAATCAAATGGAGTTCACACTGAAAGGATTTACAGTTGATCATCTAAGAAGCACCTATAAAAAAGCTGCTTGAAGTGTTTGTCCAGAGTAAAAAGCAGGGGACAGGTGGAAGGATATATAATCTGAGAGCTGCTCAGCAGAAAGGTGTTCACTACCCCGCAAAGAGATATTAACATAAAATGCAAATGGACAAGGTGTGAGTGCAGCCATCCAGGGTGATGCTCAAAGAGAAGGTCCTGGTAGCTGTAACTATAAGTGTTTAAAAATCAGGAGTATTATTGCATATTCAAACTGCCTCTGTCAAAGTAATCAAACTTTATAATATGCCCTGTGAAAGTATTCAATAGATTAGTGGAATAATAATCTACATCTTTAATTATTTTTAGTTATGGACTGAACCTTGAGATCCCTATTCAAGAAGAGTTTCCTGTGTTTTTTCAGTTTTGTCACAGTTCCGGGTGTCTGGCCTGAGACACTGTCACCTCACTTCATTTTTACCAGAGAGTGATAGAGTGGCTGGACAATAAATCAGGTACTTCTGCAGTGTATTAAGTTGAATGCCTGTAAATTGAGATACATTCCTCAATCTCTTCTGAAAACATAGCTGTGAAGGGTCAGTCAGTAAGGAGCATTTTGTGGCCACTTGGGCTCAGCCTCAAGAACCTGGATCCAATGTGTGAAAGAAGAACTTCTTTGTCAAAAAAGAAATGCAATACATTTAAATTATACAACTAAGGAAGAAAGGGAGTGTTTTACATCCTGTTTCCTGGCTCTATGCATAAGACCAAAGACATCACTTATATAAGCCTTTTTTTGCTCTAATACTCAAAGTTTATATGAACACGATGGTGGAAGCTGCTGTCTGCTTATGTTGAATCAGAGCATCTGGTTGGCCTGGGCTACAGAGGAAGGAAAGGATTGCCAAGATATTAATTTCACAAAATTGGTACAGGTTAGGCAGAGCAGACATTCTCTGTTTGTTAAAGCCTTTTCTTTTGTAAGAATGAAGCTTAGCAAGGCAAACCCAGCATGTTGGGAGGTAACACAAGAATGGCAAATGCTCACTGACTATTGACCACCTCTTCCAGCACCTGAACTCTGAATATAGATTTTAACACAGACATTCCCAAAATGACAGCATGTGTCAAACTATCTGCAGTGTTTCAGCATTGTGTTAGCCCCTTCCAGCCCTCTTCTAAATATCGGAGAATGTCACAGACTTCCCTTTTTCATGGAAGAAAATGTAAGAAAGGAGAAGAACGAGATACAATGATAGAGATATTCATCTTCTGATGTCCATATGAGTGTTTTGGACACTTCCAGAGTGTGTGCCAAGGCATGAATGAAACACAAACCATATGTACCTTTCCATCCCCAGACTTGCATAGTTCCCTGTATAGACAGCCACATATTTTCCAATAGGGTAAATACAGGCACTATCCTGCAAACTGAGGATGAAGGTTCAACCAAACCCAAAATTACCTATACACCCAACAATTTGGCTTAGCATCTGGTAAATATCTTCAAATGTGACAAATACATGACATCTCAGTAACTCTTCACCTTTAACTTGAAAATACCAGTATCTTAAATATCTGTCTCACTAGTGGTTGATGTAGGAATATCAATAAGGGGAGAGAAAAAGGAACAAAGCCAGAGTTGTAAGCAAAAAGGAAAGAAATAGAAACATAATCTGAATGCAGAGAATTTCTGTCTGCTGGAGGATGACAGGAGGTCAAGAGAGAACGGAAAGTAAACAGAATTTTCTTGGGCAGTACCTTGTGGTGTGTGTACTACTAACCCAGCAGTATATATGAAGAATAATAACTGTCTTATGAAGGCAGAGTCACGGGGAGGGATGGAGCAAAGACTACATCATGAGATGATAACAGAAAAATAGGAGAAAATGTGGTTAACATTTTCAGGAAGTCTGGAAAACAGAAGGGGCAATCTTATCTAATCGATGAGGCACCTCCTGGCATCCAGAGGTTTTCAAGCCCAGGCTGGATGGGGGTCTGAATAACCTGGTCTAGTGGAAGGTGTCCCCAATGCAAGTGGGTTGGAACTTTAAGGTCCATTTTAACCCTTGTCTTAGGTTAAAAATGTAAGATGTGTCCAAAGTATGTCTTCTATCACCATCTTCATGAGGTGTTGGAACCAGGTGGGGCAGTGTTTCCCTTATCTTCTGCTAATGGCCCATCAATGCCTTGCCCCATGACTCATAGATAACTCCCTCCGGAAGCGGTTTCTGTTCAATGGGCCATCAAGAACCCATTACATGACTCATAGAATGATATCAGCCCATTGTGAGATGCTCCACCCAGGGGGAGGAGCCAAGCATTCCCACCTGCATATAATCCTGGGTTTGGGACAGCAGAGCAGCCTTTTCCCCACTGGATTCATGGAGGACAAGAGCTACCAGACCTTTTTACGAGACCACTGCTTCCACAAGACCATTTCTTCTGGACTGCTACTACCACCCTAACTAACAGTGTGTCAGGTTGTATTCTGACTTTGTCAGTGGTATTTTATACTATTGAATTTATTTTATTTTACTTTATTTTACTGCTTTTCTTTTGCTCTTATTAAATTGTACTTCTGACTTGGAGTCTCTCACTGGTTTTGCTTTCAAACCAGCACAGCCCTAAACATTCTATGATTCTATAATTCTATGAAATGTTTGCTCTGAGCCTGTCCAGAAATTATACTGTGTATGACAGTGTTTAGTTTACTACAATTGTGTAAAAAGGAATGTTAAGCAAAGAAAGTCATCAACTTGTGCATTGTTCGGAGACTTGTTATCTGCTGAGGATGCAGACTGCGTCTTCAAGAAGAACAAGGACGCAGTGTGGTCTTGAGTGACACATAACAGCCCTCAGTGTCAGCTGAGTGCTTGTAAGAGCAGTTCTAAATGATGGCAGCCCTACTAGAAAAACAATTGTTTTGTCCTTGAAACAGGACGTGTAAATCTCAGCTATTGTGGGTGCATCATATGTACCCACACTCTGCCTCCTCTGCCATCTGCTCTAGGCCTTCCCTTGCTCCCAAGAAAATTTATTCCAAAACTAACAATGATTTTAGATGGCATGAGATCAGGTTCTCTGATTTCTGCGTGGCAGCAGAACAGAACCCAAAAGAACCACTCATACTCCATACGGGTTGACTGTCCAAGCCAGGCCATCCAAGAGGGTTTCATTCAACCAGACTGCCCAGTTTCTCACAAATAACAGTATGGTGCACAAAGGGACCACCTGGCTCACCTTCAGTACCTTTTATCTCTTCTTTTCCTCCTTTATGACCAGGAGAAGCACACACAAAAAATAGCAGTACTGTAAAAAGCGGAAAACCTCAAATGCAGAATTTAAGTCTTCATGCTAAACCAAATAAAGATGTTGCAAAACTATCTGTGATGTGTACATAATTGAGCAGCTGTACTGTAAGGAGTGAAACTAATGCTTAGCTGCCTGTATCCAAAAAGAAAGTGCAGTCTGTAGGAAAACACAGTTGGAGACAATGTCTACATCAACACTTACTAGACTGGAGGGGCAGGTGCTCCTAACCTGTCTTCTCCTCTTCCTGTTAAAAAGCTGAAGACAGTGTAGTTTGGAGGAGTGATAGATTCAAACGTGGTGCAATCCAGCAAAGGGCTGGGCAGATCTCTTGCGCTGGTGCTGCTGCTTCTTCCCTTTCTGCCACTCCAAGCAAATAACTCCACACTGTCTGAGAAGATCAGTGGCTTTGAAAATGCCACTGTCAAAAATAAAGAGATGTAGTCTACAGAAATAGGTGAGTCTTGTCAGTCTTACCTAGAAACAGACACAATTTCTGAGCAAGTTGCATTCCCTGAAATGGGACATTGGTAGCACTGTGATGCCCCAATGCTCAAGTTCACTGCTCAAGTTCACTTACAACTAATTTTTCACTGGCCAGCACCTCTTCCTTTTTCTCAGTACCCACCAGGAATGTCAAAACCTCCTTCTGTTATCTCTTCTCTCCCTCCAGCAGTCAAGCACTAGGAGCTGTAGAACCAGACCAAATCCCAAACAATGGCCTGCAGATCCAAAAAATGCCAAGTTGATTCTATCCCTTGACAAAAGACAAAGCAGTCTCTGATAATAGGAACTCCATCAGCATTTGCATAGATATTTTAATAAGATTTTAATTCCTGTTATGATATGAAATATCATTAAATAAGCTATGATTCAGATCTGTGATTAAAAATAAATAAGGTAAAAGGAAATAAAATTTCCCCAAAAAAATAACAAAAAAGCCTAATGAAGCTCCAAAGTGGAACAAATACCTTAGGCAGAATAGCTTAGGAAGATGGTATGAAAATGATGCCCAAGTCTGTGCTTAATGCAGGGATGTTATAGTGGGTCAATACTTGCAGTACTAACCTTCTTAACACAAAACTAAAACTGGAACTACACCCTCTCCTCAACGATCCTGATGTAAAGCAGACTCAAACTAAGCACCCAGACAACACAGGAATTACAGAATAGTCCAAAATCCTGCCTCCTGTGTGTCTTGAGGAGGCTAAGACCTCAGGATTTACCACTGTACATACACGGGGTGTGTTTAGGCAACCTGCCAATAATTGTGCTTGCCTTGTTCATTTCCAGAACGAGCTTCAGCACATTGGTGGTACTAGTTAATTTTGATGAACCAGAGCCCCTGTGAACCAGAGCTTCCAATCTCTTGTGCAAAGTCACATGCAGATGCTATTTTCAAGCATAGATTTTAATATATAAAAAGAAATATAGCAGCCAGGCTGTCAGAGCATTGCTTGCTAGGCTTTAACTAGACACTGTCATCTGCAGTTCGATCTGGTTGACAGCACAAAATCCTTTGAAGAAAAGAAAAAAATGGGTTGGGTCTGTCTATTAGGAGACCATTTGTGGAACTATTGTTGTTTGTATTGTGCTAAGGTGAAAGGACTAACACAGGAATAACCATTACATGAACACTGATTTACTTGCAGAGGGTTAAGGCCAATAAGTTTGATTCTCCATTTCAGGACAACTTAAGAGTAACACCAAAGTCAATGAACGTCCATCAGGAAAACAGAAGTTTGACTAAGAAGGGAATTACATTTAATGAGAAACCCCACAGTCTTATTTAAATGTTATTATCTCCACTGTTCCTATTTATCAATAGTATCAGTGATAGATAAAAGCATGGAGCTTGCATAGTTGCAGGAGCTATTCTCTGCTGAACACATAATAAAGGTTTTCAGCAACAAGAAAAAAAAATACTGAAAAGTAATTCTTACTCCATCAGTAAAGAAAAAAGCAAGATGTCTTTGAAAAACTGCACAGGAGCTACACTGTATAGGTTAATATGTTAAGACACTTTGATTCACTGCCCACCTGTGTTCACTGGAGCTTGTTAACTGCTTTATTTTTATCATGTATAACTGTCAGTGTGGCATCCATCTCTCCTTCATTTCATATGGCATTTCATGAGAACTAGCCAAAATATGTTTCTACAAGTCAAAATTTTGCTTTCCTGGCACTGCACAAAACCAAAATGGTGCAGGCTCTACAGAGCAAAGAAAAGGGAGTAATGCATTTTCTACCTTCACAGGAGTCTATTTCTACTCTCCAACCCTGTTCACTACTTATGTTTATTATCTTCTCTTTTTGTGTGTATAACTCCTACTGACATTAATGGGAGGCCTGCTCATGTAAGAAGAGAGGACAATCAAACCTTAAACGTGCTCTTAGTTTGACAGCTAAATCCCAGGGTCCAGGAAATTCTACACTTTATGTCAACATGTTCCAACATCCCATTTTTAAAAAAACAGTATTTATCTATCTTCTTCCCCTGTTGTACAAACAAATCTCTTACGTACATCTGATATTCAGTTATATACTACAGAAATATATAAAAAATGGTGCAGAGCACAGTAGAAGCTTTATTGAAAAAAAGTTTATTTCATAATCCAAACTGTCTCCCTGAAATTGATGACCTTAGTGAAGAAAAGGAAAAAGGAAAAAATATTTTAGTAAGGATATTTACAGGAATAAAAGTTATAGAATTAGGTTCTCTATTGAAAAATAACTTTTTAAACCAAAATATTCCAAAAGAGCCATGCTGCCGTAATTCCCCTAGCAGCACAGTTGACTCGTAAGCTGTACAGTGCTGGGAGACTTCCAGCAGGATCTCCCCCTACCTAGAGTGCTCAGGAAGCGTGGTTTTAACTGAGATTGTTATATGAACCAAATTTGGGAACTTTCAGGTCTCCTTTTAACTACTCTGACACCAATATTTTTGGTTCCTTCAACTAAAAGAAAGATAGGTGTGCTGTATGCTTCCTTATGGGAGCTTTGGAGACAGCAGGATGCTCTCACTTGGTTTTGCTAAAGGAAAGTGATGGCAGTCTGCACTCAGGCAGTCTTTTGAATGGTTTTGGTGTTCATGCCTATATTTGTTATTACAAAAACAATTTAAATGGTAGAAAGCAAAGATCTACTTTTTCTTTCAAATTCCAATTTGTTCAAGGTAATCCTGGCAAATCTCAAACAGCCCATTTTCCTAAGGCACCATGAACTCACACCTAGGAATCAAATTCTCCTATGCTAGACCCAAGAGACAATCAAACAACATTTATATTTCATTTGTCTTGTGTAGTTACAGATCTCCCTTTTCAGTCCTTGTTATTTTATACATAGAAGATGAGGGCTACCTTTTGAAATGTCTGAGGCATCCGATGGAGAGAAATCCACTTCATGGGCCATTCTTGTTCTTAGTCTTCAGTAACTGTAAGTCTGCATGAAACCAGGCTACAATCAAATTTCTGAGAGTAGTAGTTACTAAACTAAAACACAGTAATGATTCTCACTAAACTTCTCATTATGTTCTGACACCTGTGAACTATACTTCTCCAGAGTTTACTAGAACTGTACATCCATATCATCACCCCAAGATTAATACAGATGATTATAATGCCCTCTCTTTGGATAACCTCCAAAAATCAGGTAAGAGAACAATGTGACAGTAGGACCAATGCTGCTGCTCCAGTTGCAAGGCTTCTTGCATGACATCCACAGGAAAGTCAGCTAGTAACAGATCATATGTATTCAAAGATACCATAATGGATTAATAAGTAGTGTAAAGAAGAATAGAAGTTTAGAGAGTGATTTCTGCTCTCCAAACTAAATGTCTTAGAGCTCCAGTTTGAACAGGCAAAATATGAGTATTTTGATTTGGCAGAGGAAGATACTTTGGTAGCTGTTACCCACGCTTTGTGAACTTTGGTTTGCATTGTGGCTTCTTTTCTGAGGACAATAAACTGAAATATGGTGTGTGGGAGTGCACTTAATGCACATGAGAAGCAGTTGGACATTCAGCCTGTGCACGCTACTCTGAGGTAAAAACAAAAGTTATATATGATGAACATCAGGCCCTCAGCACCATTTGGCTGTACACTTTTCTTCCTATTTGAGTGCACTACTTTCTATTTGAAGTCCACACTAATAGACATATTTTCTTATGTGCATCCTTAAACTCCCTAAATATGATTCCCAGTGAGAGAGCTCTGGAGATCTTTCACAGATTTGCCTTTCCTTGCCCAATTCAATGTTTTATGTAATAAGGAGATTTTGTTGAAAAATTAAATATATGTGTATGTGAGTGTATATATATGTATATTTCCAGGATATATTTTCCCAGCCTGTTTCTGATATTCCTCTTACACATTCACGCTCAGAAAGCATGAATCCTACAGTATCCTTTTCCTGAATCTGGCATCATTTATCTAAGTCTCTCTGTATCATTAACAGATTTCAACTCTGTCAAGAAAAAAAATATTACCCTCACTTGACAGACTGGAAATTAAAACACCATTGAGTTTATATGACTCACTTGAGATTACATAGGAGTTGTCTGAAGCAAACATTACATCTCAGTTTCCCAATGTCCATCTGAAGTGCTGTCTCCTAAATCAGCTTTCAGATTCATGGTTTCTTTACCATTTACAGGAGCTTTATATTCTCAATAATTCAGATCTTTTGCTTCCAAAACCTGGAATCAATTAGAGTGGACCTTTGGTCTACTGGAAATAATGGGAATCAATATCAGCGCAAATATACGTGCTGAAGAGCCACCATGCTGGATTGGGACCAGGAAAAGCAAGAGTGTGTTTGTTTTGCCGTGGAAGGGTTTGGGTTGGCAAAGGATGCAGTAAATTTGGAAGTCATGAGAACTGAAATACAACCAACGGGCACCCTTGGACT
This sequence comes from Hylia prasina, assembly GCA_013397195.1. Lineage (NCBI taxonomy): Eukaryota > Metazoa > Chordata > Aves > Passeriformes > Sylviidae > Hylia > Hylia prasina. The sequence continues at coordinate 222,425 of VYXD01001455.1, forward strand.
CTGGACTTCTCTTAAAAGGAGCTGTGCTTTACAGCAGCAGTGAGGGCAGCCAGTGTTTCGCTGTACATAAAACACCAACAGTACACCTCAGAGAGTGCCTGGTGCTGCTGCTCCTTCATTTCTGTAACGCCAGAAACAACCAGGTGAGACTTTGTCTCTTGTGGCAGAGAAAATGCCCCTACATCAAAGCAAACAGGGACCACCACGTTCATTCACTGCCGTTCTTCTTGTCAGTTTCCAGCCTGTGTGCCGGGTTTTTCCTTGTATAAAGCCCTGCTAGCGTGACAGTGAACATATGCTGTTAGTGTGCAATAATTGTCCTTTAGCTCCTTGTTGGCTGGATTTATTACCTAAAGCAATCATGCTGCAACAGAGGAAAAAGTAAATAAAGTGTTTATGATCATGGCAAATCTTTTATCTCCTTTAAATATTGAAAGGGCTGAATGATCTCAATGGCCAAAAATTACCTCAAAATGTATGTGTGTGTGCGTGTGTGTGTGTGTGTTTACTTTGGCTTGGTCACCTTGATATGATTTTCACCATAAGCTTTCCCTGCAGCCAAAAATCACATCACATGAGCCAAAGCAGATAACAGACACATATACTTCTGAGGTCACCATTGCCTGAACTATTGAACAGGTTTCTGCACCTCTTCTGGACATGCCGTGAGATGGGAGCTTGCCAATTGCATCTCTTTTTCCAGCACATACCATACACAGAAGCAAATATATGTATTGCAGCTGTAAATGTAGTGGAATTATGGGTGCTACTTCCCAAAATTTCATCCCACTTCCTCACCAATAAAGGATAAAAATGCACCATTTTCCCTCTGACAAAATAACTGGCACATCCACCAGGCAATCCAAACTTTGACTCATTGGACATCACAGAGAAAACAAAGAGATTTGGAGACTTTATTTAATATCTGTCAATATGCAGGTCTCAAGACTGTTTTGAAAAGAAACACCTTAGACAGTTAAATATTAGCATGATTTTTAAAAACATGAAAACATGATTTTAAAAACATGAAAGTGTGTATTTCATCCAAGGGTTGTTGTTTTTTCTGGCCCTTCCCCTGGTTACAAACCTTATTCTGAGTTTGAGGTAATTTTAGTCCATGATCATTTGCTGCATCTCACAGTAAATAAAACATTGCTCAAAATATGTCCCAGTCCCAGTTTTGAGTGTAAATAGCCTTACAGACACCAGTAGCATTAATCACATTTTAAAAGAGGGTGTGCTCCAATCTGCTCTACCAAACATGTGTGAACCATATTTGTCTTACTCATCTGACAGTAGGAGACGAAAAAATTTCCAGGGGTTAGGTGCTGTGCATTAATTAAATGTATACTGATCCATAGCCTGGGTTACATTTAAAGACTACTTCTCAGCTCCTTTTTGGAGTAACAGACCTGCCAATGTGTGTCTTTAGTGCAAGATTGTCTGCTGACATTCCAGTGTACTTTTCTGTCCTTGGATTGCTTAACAAAAGGATGCTGCCCAACCCTCTGGGGAACAGGCTGGGACAAACACATTTTAACCTCTGTGGTTGCCTTCAGAAACCTGCAACTGACCCTTCTCCCGTAAAAAACTATAAAATACTTAGGCAACAGGATTAAAATAAAAGACTAATGAATATACAGAATGTCACACCTGCCACACTTGTGAATTATTGGTCTCTTAAACTTCTATACCCCAGCACTGTCAGTGACACCCTTTATTTACCCTTAAGGCGCTTGGCAGCAGCTTAAATGGCTGTCTATGGCAGTTTGGTGGGAACAATAATAATACTTTATAAATCAATGAAAATGAAGTTTTTGCAGTGATAATCTGATACAGATTTGCTAACATTTGTATGAAATTCAATTCTGTTTGATTGCATCAACATATGTTTCATTTCTTCCAACATTATTGATTTTGAAGCCTCTTTACCCACGCCTAAATTATTTCTGTTACAATTTTGCATTACTGTTTCGATATAGCTTAAATCAAACGGAACCCTTTATTCAGTCTTTAGCTTTGTAAAAAGCTGGTTACTCAAGTAATGTGATCTTACTTTTATTTTTTCGATAGACAAATCTATTAGAATTCCCAAATCTTCTATATCATTTACCTGCTAAGACTCCTCTGTAATTAAGCATGTTGTTATTTCTGGTAAAACCACTCAAACACCAGGGAAAAAAAATAAAATGTGGGCATAATATTGAAGTGCTTGGGGTATCCAAACCAATGAATAAATCCAAGGTTTTTTGTGTTGAAATGGATATTGTTAACGCAGTTAGAGCAGTGATTACTTAATATGCACAGGCAAGTAGCTGTGTCTGTGTACGTATTCAGGTGCTGTGTGTACAATGGTGATAATAACCGCATCACAGCATCCTCTCAAATAAAAGAGGTATTGTTGCTGTTCCATTGATTTACTATAAAAATTGTGGCACAAAATCTTCTGGAATTACTTTAAATGGCTATAAAAATGTAAATAAATAAATGACCTGGTTTTGAGATCTACAGGATGCTGCATTCCATCTTCAGCTTGGCTTGTATTTTATCTTTGAGCATGCAGAGCAAACCACATGCATATTGTCTGTACATGGACTTGTGTGTGTATGTGTAGGGCATCACCTTTACCCAATTTCACCATGTTTTTTGCATGGCTGTGACACTTTTGGCACAAATGTCCCTCAGAAATCAGTTGGGATGAGAAACCTTAATATTTTCCGCTGACTTTCAAATATTGACAATTTAGCAGAAACTTTTCTTTGGAAAACATAAATCCTGTCATAAAAAACATTCTGCTTCAGCTATGTCAGAATGAATGGGGGTGTATTTTCTAATTATTTGGTTTACTTTTTTTGTACTCTTAAATATGTCAAAATAAAACTTTAAATAACAGATCATAAAATCCAATTGATCTGAAAATAAAAATAATAATACTAACAAATATAAAATTCATTCACTTCTTCAAAGTACTGATATTTCTTTTCTGAAGCTCTAATAAAATAGCAGAATTTTACAATCCTTCATGAGAAAGAATTTCTGCCTACCATGGAGGTCAAAAAGCACTCCAGACTGTGACTCAATGACAAAGCAGTAGCAGTTGTTATATGTAACTTTTTGTCATTCCGAATGTCTGTTTCTAACACTTCAGGTATTTTCTCTGCTTGGGTACCTCTGCCGTCACTCCAGACATCTACCAAGTCCAGTGTCTCTGTCCAGTGGAAGGCACAGCCACAAGAAGTGGTCTTCTTTGCCAAAAAAATACACACACACACCTGATTTAAAGCACGGAAATGAAGTTCTCTTGCTGCAATGCCACAGTCATGGCCGCACTCACAGTCCCCGAGCAAGAGGAATGACAGGCTCTATGAACCAGAAGCAGAACAGCCCAGCACAGTTTCCATCAGCTAAACCTGCCCACACCTGTGGCTGTTTCTGCTCTGCACACAGACTGGCGTTAGATATTCAGCAGAGGAAGGAGCTTGCCTAGTGAGAGGTTGAACAGCCAAAGTTTAGGGTATTCATTGACACTTTCACATTGCAGGGGATTTGAAAGCTGCTTACCTGAGAACTGACAAAGCAAATACAATTCCCAATTTCTATCAGGTCCTCCTCTTTGATACCAGTATAAAACCACTGGATTTTTTTGGGATGTCAGGTTTATGTGGTTTCTATCACTGGCAGAAATATTTTTTTCACGCTTTTTTCTTCAGACTGAGGTATTCTTTGGTTAATGCAAATAAACCATATTAGTGAGCTTCAGATCCATCAAAAAGAAAAGAAAGTCAAAACTGCTGTCACACACCACTAATACAAAAAACCTCTCTTCTTCCCTTCATTCCAAATTCCAGCATTATCAAGAGAAAAAAAAAAAAAAAAGTGCTAAAGTAAAATTTACTAGTTTGTGCTGATTTTCATAGTTGTTCAGGCTATGCCACCACATTAAAAGAGTGAGAGAAGATTGAATTATTAACTGTGTCTACATTATCCCACAGATTCAGTCAGGGTCTTTCTCAGCCACTTATTTGACTAGATTTCACTATTTTAAGAATATTATTTGAAAATTGGATAGAGAATCCCCCTTCAGTAAGGAAGAGATTTTACTGTTTGAAATTGTGGGATCAGTCACAAATGTCATACAGTATTTTTAGGACTCTCTGTCTGAAGTTTGTATTTGAAAGCAGAGCAAGCAAATGTAGCTAACAAAAGCAGTGGGCTGGGAATTCTCTCTCACAACCATTCTCTTAGTCACAATCAAATTACATTATTAATGCCAGAGAGTATATCCTGCAAGGAGCTGAGCTTGCCTGCTGCATGCTGAGGGTCCTCTGTACTCCACAAGGTGTTCAGCTTCCACCAGCACAGAGAACTGTCAGAGCAGCTATTCCCATGCCTTTGCTAAGTCAATACCCACAAAGTCATCAGAAATAGCAAAAGCTTACAATGACAAATATGCTGAACCAAGGAGACATTCAGAATTTGAATGGAAATTCATTAATCTAATGTGTCTGAATGTTAGATGAAAAAGATAAAATGACAGGTTTTACATTTAAAATGTTATGTCATTAGGAGGTAATACTAGAACAGGAATGTTTATTACATTTTATAACTACAGTTTGCTTTGCTGTATTTTCTAACTTCTGAAATGTTCTCAGTTCAAAAAATGAAAGTCTGAAAAGAAAATTTTCTACTGTCAGTCAGTTTGATTTCCCACACCTCACTGTTATGATACTTACAATGTTAAATTGTGAACAATCTTTCACTACATTGGAAATAGTTCCAGTAGGAAAAAATAGATTTTTGTGGGTTTTTTTTTTACCAAGTCTACATTTGAGCTACCTTACACTTCATTTTTGGTAGCATTGATCAAATTATATTTCTTGCAGTAGTGAATTTCTGGGGCATAATCTGCCCACAAAAAGATTCAATTCTGTTCCTTACTGGTGTTCTCCTTGCACTGATGTTTCTGCCAGAGTCTCTGGACATGCTCTGACGTTAAATCTCAATAAAGACTATAACTTGTGCATTTACAACTAGAATGTGACTAAAGCAAATGACTTTGATTGAAGTAATGACACAAATTTGTGCTACTGAGCAGAAAGAATTATGAAAAGCCTGCTAATAGTCTATTTCTCATCAAAAATCTGGCGTTTCATGTCCAGGTTCTTGTCAGGAATGGACAAGAGAGGCTTCAGAGTCCTGCTGGGATCACCATGTCATGCCCCAGCCTGAGCAAGGGCTGTATAGGAATAAAATCTCCTAATGAGGAAATGGGTGAGAGAGGCCATGGACACTCTCCATCCCTGAGATGGTCTGATTTCTCCTCCCCATCCCCTAAAGGGAATACAGAAAAGGCATCAGATCAGCTTCCCACCTTTCCTCTGCTTTGTACTTTCCCTGGAAAAGGAAACTTTTCCACTAACTCTGGATGATTTTAAGGCAAACTGGCCCCATATAAATGGATAAACAGTATAAGGTAGATTATCAGACAAGATTTTTATCAGTAATAGCCATAACACACAAAAAACAAAAGCTTTTTAAGTGACTTCAGGGAATCTGTTTCTGTGAGTCAGGATTATTCAAGTTCACAAGTCTGCGGTGTTACTCACTGTATTTCTGTCTGGCCATTTTCCCTATCAGCCACCAGTGGCAGGGAACTGCCCTGCTTGAACAAACAGGCTTTGGGTGTGCAGGATAACAGAGAAACCACGCTTTGCAGCAACTGTGGCTCCAAGCTCCACTAGGAAAGCTGAGAGAAAACAATTTTGTGTGACACAATCCTACCTCCATTCAGAAGCCACTATCCATCTAAAGTTCAGGGAAAGCATAACTAACATTTTGTGTAAGATTTTCCTTCTAAACACAAAAATGTACCCTTGAACAGTGAAGTCTGTCTCTCAGATCAGCACATCTGGATCACAAAATCTGCCCAGCCCAGGACTGCAGCTTGGAAGTGCTCCCCACAGTGAGAGCTTGCACCCCACAGCAACATGTGCCCAGCCACACTCACACAAGCACACGGGGCCACCTGGGTCAGCAAGGGCGATGCTGCCCGGAGCAGCTTTTATCTACAAGCCCAAATCATCTCCCTTTACCTGCTGTGCTAGAGGTTACAGTGCCACGGTGAGGGTACTTAACAGAATAAGCAAAAGATTTCAGTCGTCTCTTAGAAAAGCAGTAGTTTGGGGTAGAAGGAAGTTCAAGGTAAGATTCAAAGTCTGTGAGATATTCTTCTTCTTAGGATCACACCTTAAACTGGATGCAAAAGATGGATTTATCCTTTTGTGATAATCTGAGAATCATTCAGCACAGAAAAACGCAACTCATATCTACCCTCAATATTTCTCTTTTTTTTTTTTTTTAATGGCTTTTTCTTTCAGGGGGAAAAAAAAAAAAAAAAGTAACACCCAGAAACCACTGCTTCTAGTTCTTTCACAATTCTATAGGTTTTATGTGTAGCTCTTGGTCGAAAAACTGCCACGGCTGGTTACAGTTTCTTTAAAGGAATGCACTTATCAAGCTCTCTACACCTAGGACACTTTTTCTCAAACTCTGGGGTTTTTTTTTCCTCTTTCCCATTTCTCACATTCACTTTCTTACTTTCTTTGCTGCCTCTTTCTCCTTTTTCAATCTTTCTCATCTAGCCTTTCCATTGTTATTCACCCTGTTTATTGCTTCAAGCAACCCTGACATACTGGACATCATCTGAAACTACAAACGACAGGATGCAATAAGCTAGAGAATAGCAGTAATCTGAGGAAAGTTCTTCATTCACTCTTGCTCCTAACTCTCTGTCTTCTTATCCTACATAGAAAATAAAAAAATCAATACCACCTCACAGGGCTTGATAAAAGTGCTGGATGAGTACAGCAGGCATGCTGGATATAGTAAATTAAAGTGATCAAAATTTTCCAGTCGACTCTGCCTATAGCCTACATAAACTAACAACCCTGTCTGCAGAATGTCTGTCACTCTAGAAGCTTTATTTTATCTGTGTCTCTGATTACCTAGAGAATGAGTACATATACGGTATATGTGTACACATTTATCTGTATGCATATGTGTGAGAAATAGATAGGAGTAGGAATCAGCCTGTGCTTATAACAAATATTTCCTTTTAGGTGGGTAGATTTTGAATTTGCTAAAATATTTGTATCCACAAAATGTTGTGGAAATAAACATTGTATCATCAGATGATGATACAACCCAGATTAAAATTACTGCATTGTATTTAATTTTCAATATGTCATTCCCTGTCAGGCTAGATTTTAGCCAGTGTAAATCAGCACTTAAAATACCATTTGAAGACCAGGCTTGTTACCTTTTCATGTTGTTTTTTTGGTCTAGACATGGCTTAACAATTTCCAATCAATGTCTAAAAATGTATTAGAGAACTGAGAGACAAAGCAGGCAGCAGGGTGATCTGGCAGTAGCAGGATTCATAGACCAAATACAAGAGAAGCTAAATTTTCCCCTCAAAGGAAAATGTCAGTGGATGCCTTGACTTCAGGGGCACATGTGTAAAGAGCGAAGTGAGACTTCATTATTTCACAATCAAAATGCCATAATGTAAAATTTCAGTGTGTCTCTAAAAGAAGGTTGATCTTGTACTAATACAGGAGGAATTCTACCTTCAAGAAATGGCAGAGCAGCAAATGCCTCCACTTGGATTTTTTTTTCTGTGTTCAAATTGTGTGTTCAACTGTGTTCAAATTATGCCAGTTTCTGTCTTGTGTTTAAAACAACCTGCTTCTGATGAGCTACATAAGGTTAATAATTCATACAGCAGGCCACACTGCAGATTTGGGTGCCTCTGCATGCCACCAGGGCTGAGTGCCAGACTCTGCCGTGAAAACCGCCCACTTGTTGTATGGATTTTTATTGCTGAACCCAAAGTATTGATCTGGTCCACAGAAGGCACTAAACCTTTTGAAGGAAATTTTGAAGGAAACCTTCCAGTGTGCCCAAAAAAGCAAATCTTATGTGCAGTATGAATATGGAAACAAAGTGGGAAGGAGGGAAATAGGGAAAGACGGACGGACGGACGGACAGANGGAGAGAGGGAGGAAACAATACAGTCTGAGATCATATGGGTCATGTGGAAGGAAAACCTGAAGAGGACAACCTAGTGCCCAGAAATTTTTTTCACCCACCGGCTAAGATTGCCCGTCTCTACAAGGAAGCTTTTTCTTTTCCCTCCTCTTTCTCCCTTCTTTGTTCACTGCTGCCATTACACATCCCCTTTTCTCTTTCTGGGCTTGTAGAAAATTCCAGCCTCTTTGCTTCCTACTGCTTTGCCCCGTGCCTGCCCTGGGCTAATGGGGCTAATGAGCACGCTCACCACACATCTGAGCAGGGTCACGGAGCAGCTTCAAGGTCTTGTTTCTGATGCTTTTGACTCCTTTTTCCCTTCTGGTCTTGCACCTCTCTTGCAATGCACGATGGTGCTGGGTTCACAAGCCTTCTTGGGATGCTTTTGTCTGAGGTCTACGCAATGAACAACCTGTCCTGCATTAAAATGACAGCACCCAGCCCACTTAAGCAATGTATGAAAAAAACACTTAAGCAATGTATGACTGGAGATTCTTAGACTTTATTCTGAAGCTGTCACAGTGTACCTGCCTGCATTTGTGGCTGTGATTTTTTTCAGTGTTCAATTTTAATCACATAATGTCTTGCATCTGTATATATGGCTCTGTTTGCACCTACAACTTTCAATATATTGTATTGAATATTTAGTAGGTTATGTGCACGTATATATACATCCCAATCCTCAAAACATGGGCCAGGGAAAAATATAAAATAATTCCAGTTGTTCAGTATATTTTGGGCAGTGTTTGTAAGCAAGTGTACTGGACCACTCCTGATGTGTGTCACGGATACTATAGCCTGTGTGTGACCACAGCAAGCACAGGAGCCAAAGGCAAAACTTGGGGAAAGAGTGTAGGAGTACAAAAAATACGTGGTGAAACTTCTTCAGCCTTACCCCAGTCTGGAGACTTGGGATTTCTCTGCTGGAGATTGCATCCACCTCACAGAGTTTCACAGTGAGGAGCTCAGCTCTGTGCTGCACAGCTACAATGTCCACAATGAAGTAAGTTTTTGCCTAAGCAACAGATATCTTTGTTTAGTTTTAAGCCTATTGATGTAATTTAAGGGATTGTACCCTAAGCCCCTTTCTGTCTGGAACAGAGAATAATTATCCCTTATTAACTTTTTCCCTGATTTTTGTTATTCCGTATGGAACTATCACATCCTGTTTCTTTGCCCCAAAGACCTCTTTTTTTTTTTTTCCTTTTTTTTTTTTTTCCCCCCCTCCAGGGGAAATTCTAATCTTTTTAATCTTTTTATTCTTTCCTCAGGATTGTCTTTTGGTTTTATTCTGACTTATTTTCTTCACAAAGGGTATGTTCTCTGTTTGCCTTGCTACTCATGCATTTCATTGGCTATCAATAGGACTTCCAGACAAGCAGAGAAAGAGAGAAAGCACAATGTGAGCAGAGAATCATTGAGACTAGAACTGGTGCTTCATGCATGCTCTTTCTGCTTGGTCTAAATCCCATAAAACCCTTCAGAGCTTTGCCAGAGCAAAGGTTGACCTCAAGAAACTAATCATTTTTCTTACAGAGGACATGGAGTCCCACTAATTTTCTTCTCTTATTTTTTTTCTCTTTTCAGATTATTTTTTCTCCTCAGTTTCTCTTTATATTTCACTTCCAATTTGTTTCACTTCTCCAGAAGTCCTTTTGCCCTCACACCACATGCCCAGCTCCTCTTCAGTCCCCCACAGTCAGATGGAAACCAACTCTGCCTTAACTAGAAACCAGAAGTGTCTTCCTGTGACACTTCCTCAAACATGGGAACACTGACTTTGGTGAACAGAGCATTGATAGCAGGAGCCTGTGACCCACAGCAAACTAAGAAATATCTCCAAATGCAATTCATTCTCTGTAAGCTCTCCACCAACTAGCCTTCTAGCTGGTAGAAACTGGATTGGAGTTATTGCACACTGCCTCTTATCCATATAGAGCTGTATCTTTAGGAGATCCCATCCTTTTCTAGCACCTTTCTTCATGATGTGAGGCATTGTCTAGTGAAGGCAACTGATTGTGCATATAAGCAGATTTTTATTAACAATTGTGGATAAAACACATTTTTAGGATATCCCGTTTCTATCCTAAAATATCTTAGCAATTTTTGCTTTCATCTTGTGTTGTGTTGTTTTTTCTGAATAAGTAATTACATAGTGCCATAAACTTATTTTTTTTCTTTTTAATTCAAAGCCATTTTAAGTTGTTCAAGTAGAACAACTATATCTTTATGCCACTATAACTTAACAGTAAAATGGATGGGTAAAAAAATTGCTCCTGGGCTGAGACCCAATTGCCAAGTTTCATTCCAGAGCAGTGTTTAGATTGACATTGTAAATCCCTATGAACAGTGGGTTTATAATGGAAATGCTGGCACAGACTTCTAACTGTGGCAGCTCAAATGATATTGCTAGAATAAAAGTCACCATGTATTAAAATAGTACATAAGCACATATTGTAACATATATGTTCTCCTTCTTTGTGCATGTGATCCCAGAGCTGTCTATTGGCATAAGAGCTTTTTTTTGTTATTACTATAACCTTATTTTTCCTGCATCAAATATCAGATGAAAAGGTACTGCAGGGAAATAGACTTAAAATTGAGGAATATTTATTTATTTTATTTGCTTTGAAGAAAATGCTGTTATTGATGGTATCTCCAAAACATTTATGCTGGAATATGTCAAGCAAACCAGTGAGCATGGACAAATATGATTTTTGAAAAGTGTATAATTTGGCCAAATGCATGTGGACTTTCCCAAACATGACAAGATATACCACTTCATCCAAAAGCTATGTCCCTGCACAATACCAAATCCCTCTCCCACAAAACGAAGCACCAAAATTTTTCAATATGACAGTGGCAAAATCTCATACAGGGCCAACAGAAGCTTGTAAAAAATGAAGGAAAAATGTCGATGTTAATTCCAAATTCAGATCATGGCAGTTCACAAAAATTTTCAGTCACAAGCTTTTGATAATAAATATCACAAGAATATCTACTGAGTATCTGTAGTCAGAGCACTCTCCAAGCACAGCAGAAGCTACAGGGGTGCTGTCAAGACAGACTCAGCATTTGGGCTTTGTCATGTAACATGTTGATTTTACAAAGCCCAACACTAAGGAGATCACTCATCTTTGTTTATAATCAAATATTTTGCTTGTGTCCCTGACAAGTTGTCATGATGATAACGTTGCTGCATGATTACCAGCTAGTGAGAGCAGCTGAAAAAGGCAGTGTCCCCACTGCTTGTGAAGCTTTTTGTGTTTGTCTCACTGTCTTCACTGCCACAGCTGAAATTTCTCGCCTGCTTTCTCTGCTCCCCTTTTTCTGATGCTCACCCTCATCAGTACCACTTCTCATGTCTCTGTGTACAGCATATTTCCCTGGCCACCCGTGCAGGTGTCGGAAATGGAGGGAAACGTAGTCCAATGAGAAACCAGTTGATTCCTCCTTTTTGAGACAAATCATGAGGAAGAATGAGCTGAAATTAAGCTAAAAGGATGGCAAAGAACAATATTTGCAATGACACCTAAGGAAAAGATGAATTAATGTATATTATCTGAAAAAAAAAATGCAAGTGACAAACCTTGGACTCTCCAATGGCCACAGACAGGCAGGCACTCCTGTTTTATGTCTAACCAAGAAGTGGCAAATGTGACACCACCAGTATGCCTTTACACGGGAGGGAAAGCAGTGCCTGCATCATAGATAACAGCAGTTTCAGCACTATCCTCTTCCCTTACATTGACAACCTCCTCTTAGAGGTCTGGCCAGCTTCACTCAGCCCATACCCCACTAGACTGAATGAACTCACAACCTGACACACCACCACTGCACCCGAGAATCTCACCTCCCCTTTAGGCTAAAGCCACTATATGTAATAGGCCAAAATCAGTATGAACATGGTGCTCTGATGGAATAAATGGACACCTCTCCACTTGTTTGGGAGGATCAATATGTTTATTACAAAATAACTTCAAATTACTTTGAAAAATCAATATGCCAGGAAAGAAAAATGTTACATTTTCTGGCAAAAAGAAGATTGCAGGCAATTTTAAATGCTTCATTCAAACCCCTAGATTAGATTAAACCAAGTGATTTTTAGTTCTTTAAAAATTCAACACTTTTAAACTTCTGGAGGAAAAAAATCTGAAGATATTATTTTTTTTTTCATTGCAAAATTTCCAGAGTGAATTTTAAAAAATGGAACTGCTCCAATTATTATGACTTCTATCAGAGATTCTCTACAGCCAACAAAAAGGATTATGAGTAGGCCAGTGCTACTGATGAATTTACAAATGATGCTTCACGAGCTGGGCTTGGCCCATGTGCAAAGAGTTAGAAAGGTTTGGTCTATGGAGCTGTAGGTATATGACTGACAGGCACTCTGGTGTCACTGAGATGGTCCAATTAGAAAGGCTTTTGTAGGCTAGAACTGGCAGATTGGTCTGCAAGATAAGGATTGAGGAATCTCAGTTCATAAAGAGATGTCACTGATAATTAACCTTGAGATGCTGTGCAAGATTCTTTTTATGAGAATGGAGTACATCTGTTGGTATTTAAAAATCAGTTTGTGTTGCAGAATAGCAGGATAAACCAAAAATTCTAGCTTTTTAAAGGTAATAAAATATGTCCTCCATAGTTTTGCATTTGTAGTTCCGATCATTTTGTCATTCAGCTGCATATTTAATTTGGCTTGGTACTTGCCCCCATCAATAGTACTTATTAGAACTTGAGAAAAAATTATGTCTCATCCAAAATCTCCTTTTACACAAGTCTGAGGTGTCTGCATTCAAGTCCTCTCTGTGTTTGGCCTAGCAAAGGAGTTTACTGAAACGTTTCCAAAAGACCACCCTTTGGGAATGGCCAGTTCCCGTATAGCATATTTAGCACAAATATATCTGTGATTATTTCTGTGTAGGATTTAATTAGCTGAACTAAATAGGGAACGAAAACCGTGCTAACGTGACCCACTGTGTCCAATCAAAGCAGATATCAAATACTGGATGTACAAAGTGAACAGCTTGTGAATGAGCTGTGAACTAAAGTAGGGAAGGAGTTAATCCTCTCGCTGGCTTAGAGGAAAGATCACAGTTGCCAGCTTGTATATAGGAATTTGCAGGTTGGTGGGGCTGGGCCAGCTCTGGGGAATTAACTAATTCCTTCATCTTCTTCCAGTGTATTATAAGATGTCTGAGCTAGAGGAAGTGAAGCCTGAGACTGGTGGGGAAGAGTCAGTCAGTAAATAATGAGGATAATGCTAGAAGGAAAAGAGCAAGAGAGAAGTTCTCTTAATCCTGGAGTTTCAGAGAAGTGGTCCCACTGTGGCCTTCCAGCAACTTCTGAGAATCATAGCTTCATTTTTGAACTTCATGGAAGGGGAACCCCTCTTGCTTGAAAGAGTAGGCATAATTTATTAGCTTTATTTAAGAGAGGATTGCAACCTGACACAAAATACAGATTTTTTTCACAGCTTCTAACAGTGCCAATTCAGAAGCTGGCTTGGCACTTATGGCAGAAAATAAATGAGGTGCTTTTCACTTTTCCATATGCATGGAAAAGAAAGCATTAGAAGATGGGATGTGTAAAAATTGTTTTAGATAGGTAACAGATAAACTTCAAGTTGTTGTTGCATTGGTGGTCGGATTAAAAGAGTGAGGTCCATCCCTCCTGAGGAAGTGCAGCATGTGGCTTGTGTTCTCACTCTCCATGGCACAAACACAACATAGAAATACATTAATTTAAAATACTAGGAGTAGCAACTTTCACATGGGTAGTTTTTGCCCCTTCTGTCCTACTTTCATTTAAACTTCATCATTTTTACAGACCCAAATATTTAATCCTGGTTATGCCAATTTGTAATTTGGATATTTGAGTATTTTATTTGATTTATGATCCTTATCATCTTCCAGATACTTCCACACCCTTTCTAAGAGACAGCTCATACTGAGGTCATCAACATTACTTATTTCTGATGTATTTCTTTTCCCACATATTTCTGAAGCTTTGGGGTTACAGGAGGACGCAGAAGCTCATTCAATGCCAGATTACAGGAATAAACAAGATAGGACAACAAAGACCTGATTATGGTGAGAAGCTGTGGAAACCCAAATATCCAAATTAAGGGATGAATGCACCCTCATCCAAGAGGACAGAGAAGGTCAGGACATATGGTCTTTTTAAGAGCTTTAATGCTTGAATACAGCAGGAATAAAACCCAGAATAGCAGACACCAACATAAAGACAATTGCAATGCTTGCCACAAAATATACAGCCTCCATATTGCCAGAGGGGAAGGTCAAGTGCTTGTGATGACATTGCTCCCTCACATGCTTTTATTACATCTCCCCTACCAGGCACGAGCTTGCATAACTTGCACCAGATACTAAGTACACAGAACAAGCAGAATTTATTTGCCAGCAGCCAAGGGGAGGAAACTGTCCACATGACATTTGCTTTTCCAGCTATGCTCCATGTGCCACCATCTGAATAAGTTATATTCATTTTACACTAACTGAAGGCTTTGCTGAGACAGGTTGCACTGCCTTGACACAGCTGGATGTAGCTCGGCTCTGACTGATGGTCAATTTACACCCAAAGAATAACCTTCCTTTAATATACTGCTGAATCAAGAAATTGCTCTACCTGCACCCTGTACGAATTTGACCTGTGTAACATCATTGCGTAATTTATACAAATTCTGTGGTGTACCTGGCGTATACATTTTCCTGTTATTTTTCTCAACTTTTTCATGTACTCAGAACAATAAAATCATGGATTAAAAAAAATAAATATTTTTTTCTTTTTTTTTTTTTTAAGAATTCAGTTTGGAAATCAAATGGAGTTCTACTCAATGTCTAAAAGCTGTGCAGTAAACTGAGCTGTAGGATCAAATGGTTTATTCAGTATTCTTTACATCCTTATTCTGAGATTTTCATTTTTGTTTTTTTTAAAGAAAAGTTACGTTTCTTTCCTAGTGATTTTGTTGTTCATAAATTATATACAAAAAATGTAAACTCACAGCAAATGCAGGCTCTTGTTTGGAAAATGTCTGCTGATCTTAAAGCCTCCCATTATTACGATTTCAATTACACTGCCTTGGAATTTGTCCTCAGGAAAATAAAATAAATATATAAACATTGGATCATCAGCTTGGCGCTTCAGCCACCAAGCTCTGGAGGCATTAGCAGATGGCTTCAATGGGAACTGAACTGTGTTCAGAAAAAGCATCTATCTCCTTTCCTTTCCTTTCCTTTCCTTTCCTTTCCTTTCCTTTCCTTTCCTTTCCTTTCCTTTCCTTTCCTTTCCTTTCCTTTCCTTTCCTTTCCTTTCCTTTCCTTTCCTTTCCTTTCCTTTCCTTTCCTTTCCTTTCCTTTCCTTTCCTTTCCTTTCCTTTCCTTTCCTTTCCTTTCCTTTCCTTTCCTTTCCTTTCCTTTCCTTTCCTTTCCTTTCCTTTATTTTTTCTTTTCTCTCTTCTTTTTTTTTCTTTCTTTGCTTTCTTTTCTATTTTTCTTTTTTAAAAGAACTCCAAAAAGGAGATCATCTTCACTGAAATCAAATGTGGGGACCTAGTCTACAGTGTTTTCTAGAAATTATCAAGAAGAGAGCTGTAGAGTGTGAAAATGTTTCTTGCTTAATGTATTCTAATCCAGTTCATCTGTCTTCAATGTAATCAGACAGCTAGAATAAATCCCTGGACATCATCACTGATGAAAAGAAAAGAAAAGAAAAGAGAAGAAAAGAGAAGAAAAGAGAAGAAAAGAGAAGAAAAGAGAAGAAAAGAGAAGAGAAGAGAAGAGAAGAGAAGAGAAGAGAAGAGAAGAGAAGAGAAGAGAAGAGAAGAGAAGAAAAGAAAAGAAAAGAAAAGAAAAGAAAAGAAAAGAAAAGAAAAGAAAAGAAAAGAAAAGAAAAGAAAAGAAAAGAAAAGAAAAGA
>VYXD01001455.1:238653-259931 GCA_013397195.1 Hylia prasina
AAGAGAAGAGAAGAGAAGAGAAGAGAAGAGAAGAGAAGAGAAGAGAAGAGAAGAGAAGAGAAGAGAAGAGAAGAGAAGAGAAGAGAAGAGAAGAGAAGAAAAGAGAAGAAAAGAAAAGAAAAGAAAAGAAAAGAAAAGAAAAGAAAAGAAAAGAAAAGAAAAGAAAAGAAAAGAAAAATTAAGAGCTAATGTTAAAATAATTTGTGATCATGTAATTTCTTTAAATCCCGTAAGCAGCTGTGACCTGGGGTGAGCCTGGGGTGGGGACAGCAGGCCTCTCTGTCGGGAGGTGCAAGCTCTGTCCTCGGCCCAATAACATGTAATTCTTTTCCTGTAGCTGGAGCACTGCGAGTGTCACACATCGCTGGGAGTCCTGCTCGGCAGTGCCGGAAGGACGGATTTTGTGCTCAGTTGACGCCGTGCAGGGCTGTGCCTTGGGTTCTCCCAGCATCCCGCACCAGCGGCTCTGCACACGGAGGTGGTGCCTGAGACATCCTCTCTTTGGCCGTCTGGTTTATGCTCTTGTCTGATGTTTTCAAGGGGTTTTAATCACAACTCTAGCAGATTGATCAATGACAGATATGAGCAACAACTTTTGCATGCTAACAGTGCAGGATTTTTTATCTGAGATAATATTTCTCTCTTAAAAGGCCTCTGCTTTGCTACGTATTAATTAAAATCTAAATACTAAATATTGATTGATGCGTTATCAGGCCATAGCAGTTGGGCCCTGCCACATTGATTTTTAGCTGTGATTTATTATCATATTTAAGAAAAATCATTTTGTGTGATTATACAAGGAAATAGACTTTAGTGAGGGTGTAATTCTTTTGTATCACTTTTGTTGTGTAGAGGACGGGCCAATTCCTCAATTGTGGCTAAGATTGCTGATATCCTTCATTGCTTCTTCTCTTTGGCCTCCGACAGCTAATGCTTTAAGCCTGCTTGGTCTTGTCATTAGGAATAATGGGCATTAGGATTACCTCTTTAATCACAACTAAGATTAACAGATGGTATGAACCCAACATCTTAAAATTATCTAGTTATTAACAAGTATTTCCTTTAACACATCAATAACATTTGCTTTTCCTAACTGCTCAGGCAGAAACGCAAACTCTAGCATTAATAACGGGAGAATTTATCACCTTTGTCTATTACTATACCTTTCTACATAAAGACATCTTAAATATAATTATAAAGAAAATTTACATGTAGCTCTAGATACTGTGGACTCTGAATCTGCTGCTACTAGGAAAATTATTATTTTCTGTATATGTGAATACAAATGGATGGGGGTTGTAAGGATTCATGTACTAGTTTATGTATCTTTTTTCATTATTTTCAAGTAAGAAATTAAAAACTGTGCTACTATTAGATGATTTTTTTTTCCTGCTACTATAACAAGAGAAAGACCACAATATTTAAATTAACATCTTGGGTTCTGTTTGTATCAGTGACAGAAAGAACATCTATATTTTCTTTCATTCTCCATAAATCAATTAAAACTACAGCTTATTAGGTCCAAACTTTATTCTTTCTGTTTTCACCTTATTTTCTCCAGGTTCAGATTTATTTAAATCCTAGTGAGGATTTACTAAGACATCAGGTAGGAATTTAAAAGTGTATTTTGTTTTGCTTTTCATTTGACATTGGTAAATGGGTTCCTGAGAACATTGTATTATGAATCATAGGCAATATTATCAACTAAAATGGCCAGTTAATGGAAGACCAGGTTTTTCAAACGAGGGCACACAAAAACTATCCCTTCCTGAGAATTTTTCTGCAAACAGATAGCTTTCATTAAGAAAACAGAAAAACGGGTAATAGATAAAAATATCAAAACTCTGAAATGGTGAGTAGCTGTCTTGGATTAACTGTCCTTTATAAAGTGCTTTCACTGCACTGAACTCAGCAAAACCAGAGAAGGACAGAGCCTGTGCTCTAGGGACTCCCCTTCTCAACAGATTTCTTTGTGTAACAGTCCGTAAATACAGATATTTCCAAGTATGGTGTCTATATGCCTGTCTATATCAAATATAGATGGGCATATAGACAGGCATCTATTCATTTAGTGATATGGGCTTTAAACTTCCATGCCATGAATTTCAAAATATGGTTATACAGTTAAAACTTAAGATTTTATGTCTCAACAAGAATGCCCTGACAAAATTTTTACAACCAACTTTTTCTCATTTCTAAGGAATTAATTTTCCCCTCTCATATGTTGGTTTAGTGTTTAATCCTGAGCACAAGAGAAACAAGGGAAACTGTTAACCACAATAGTCGGAGGATATGGTGCTACTAATCATGCAGAAAAGTGCCATCAGAAGTGCAAATTAAATATAAAAATGATAGATTCTCCTCTATTCCCATGCATTCAGATTTATTTTCATTAGTTCAGTGTCAGGTGTTGCATTCAACTGTGACAGGTATGTACATATGAAGATGATTTAAAAAAAAAAAATTACCTCTTGTAAGACTACCAATTAACAAAGTGCTTTGCTAAATTGGACTTGCTCTTGCCTAGGAACTTCCAAGCTCAGAGCAAGAGGTGACATCTCTTCTTGCACTAGCCAAGTTTTCAAGCAGTCTAGACTGCACATATGAAATTGAAGTCCAGTGAATTTGGTGGGGAATGGTTGTGTTGGTTTGTCTGTTTTCATCCACTTGGGTATAAGGTAAACCACCAAAAACGTGAATAAAAACAGTGACACCACAAAATTTAGCTGCTGTTTACATTTATTCCCTCCTACCTCCCCAAATAATAGCAGTGACTAGTTAGTCCATATTGCATGTGGACTATGCACTAGTGCACTACAGACTAATTGCTGGCTAAATAGCTTCTGAAGGGAAGACAGATGCATTGCTGCTCTAAAAAAGACTGCAGCTTTTCCCCCCAAGTTCAGAGGGTGATTTGGGGATCTGGTCCAACAAGCAGTTCCATGCAGGAGTAACTTTTTCCACTGGGGCAGTTAATCCAAATTTTATGCATAAGTACAAAAAACTTATCATGAGATCATACAATTATTAGAAGAAAAAAACACCTCCTTTTCAGGTTATGCCAGCTTTGACTAAAGCAAGTGCAAAAAGTATGGCAGTCTTCCACATCCCAAGTATGTGATAATGGTGCTAAAATATGGAGATGACTAGCTGGGTAAAAATCCTCCAGGCAGGAGTTTGAAGTTATTGTTTACATTTACACAGTCCTAGGGATTTCCATGTTTTTTAACAGGCCTCTGAGATAGCTACGCTTATCATCCAAAAATGTTCCTTTATGTGGCACACAAATGTCGTGTGAAAGGTGAGGGGGAAATCCTGCATGTAGGATTAGTTCAAGAGAGCTTGTTTTTGAATTTAGATGTTGTATCATATGAGTAGTATATAAGTGGTTCTTTTCTTTACAGTATCATGCAGAAACATTAAGACATAGCCTGTCCTGTGTAGGAGAAAAAATGCAATAACTTTAGAGAAAAACAATAGGGAAGTAAATCTTTGCAATATTTTTTTTTTATTCTGTGTATTCTCTGCAGTATGTCTGGGCAAGAGTCAGACATTGAAGGATCCCACAACATTTACAGATGTAGAGGAGAAGGCATCTGGGGTTAGGAATCAGCATGACAAGGATAAGCGGGCCTTTTATAGCTTGCTAGGGTCCATATGTTTTTAGGATAATGCATTATTCTATTCATTTCCAGCAAAATGCTGTGGAAAGTGGAGCCTGTGTCAATTATGTGACTACAAGTCTTCTGAGTAGCAACTGTGCTCCAGAGCAAGGGGTTTCAGGGCAACAGAACCTATCTAACCCATGTCTCTTGGTGAAACACTTCAGTTATCACCACCAGCTCTCCGTGCTGACCTTCCCCGCTTCCCACACCACACAGTGCCAGTGAGTCTGCTGTCAAAATAAGAAAGGCATTAAACTATGAAAGAGTGTCCAAAGGGGGGCCACAAGAATGGTGAAGGATCTTGAGGGGAAGCTGTGTGAGGAGCAGCTGAGGTCACTTGGTCTGTTCAGCCTGGAGAAGATTGCGGGGAGACCTCATTGCAGTTACAACATCCTTGTTAGGGGAAGAGGAGGGACAGGCACTGATCTCTACTCTCTGATGACCAGTGACAGGACCCAAGGGGATGGCCTGAAGTTGTGTCAGAGGAGTTTTGGGTTGGATATTGGCAAAAGGTTCTTCACCCACAGGTTTATTGGGCACTGGCACAGGTTCCCCAGCGAAATGGTCACAGCATCAGCCTGACAGAGTTCAAGGAGCATTTGAACAATGCTCTCAGGCACATGGTGTGACTCTTGGGGATGGTCCTGTGCAGGACCAGGAGTTGTATTTGATGATCCTTGTAGGTTTCTCCCAACTCAGCATATTCTGTGATTTTGTCACAGGCTTACTCTACCTCTCCCATGCCCCTTTAGGACTATTGTCTCCCCAAATAGCATTGAAGCCTCATCTCTTCTGACTCTTCCTTCTTTCAAGTACTGTTCTCTGGCATTATACAAGGAATAGATTTCTGCTTTTCTTCAGCAAAATAAAATGGTTTTTTTGGCCACTGCAAGATTAAGATAGAAAGACTTTCAGATTATAAACTTTCAGATTATTTCAGCGTAATAGACTTTGGGAAAGGCAAAGTTTTTTTATTTTTCTAAGTCTGCATTTTCAAAACTCCATTTTGCACAAATTCATGGAGCTCACCAGACTTAAGTGTCAAAAGATAATTTTACCACCACAGGCCCAGGGACCACTCTGTCTTATCTTGAGCATTAGCAGCAGTTTAATTACTATATTGGCACTTATGCTAAAGCACTGTGTTTTTAACCTTTGTAGTTTTTCATATTTAACCAATATTGGTTTCATCCTTCATCATGTCACATCTTTGCTGACAGGAAAATTGTAGCTAAACATCTACCTGTCTAAAATCACAATTTTACCTACATGGTTCTAAAGACAGAGAACTTTTATGTGACCTTGATTCTGAAATTATGCTTTTTATCAACATGCTCGGTGCACTCCCTTCTATGGGATAAAGACATGGGACACCTCACTGGCTTCTATGTAAATTCAGTATAAAAAGTTATCCCAAGTCTGACTGAAAAATTTCAATGTGGGGACACAAGCTGCAAGATTATGAAAAGTGACCCACAAAGCATGTTTGTGTTTGAGGACGATATCTGTGCATCTCCCAGCTGTCAAGAGCATCAAGACATGGGGTCATCTTCAAGCAGGCTTTGGCTGATTGCACAGGATGTCTGATAAATGCTCTATCACATGTGAATATCCTGGGTCTTCCATGGTTAATATCAACTTTCTGCTATTCTGGATGTTGCTTCTCACTGGGTCCTCTGACACCCTAATCCCCAAGCTAGTGTCACTCATGGCAGTCAGTCTGTAGTGCTACAAGATCAGCTGAGGCATGGATCTCTAATAAGATTAAAATTCATCAGTATGGTTTTAGTCCTTTCCTTTTCTAGGGGAGAGGAACAGAATTACTCAAGGCTTGCAGCAACAACTTCAAGCATTTGCTAAATATTACCTTCCCCCCTCTTCTCTGAGGAATCCACTACTTGTAGATTGGTATACAAAACGAAAAGAGAAAGCAAAAGTAACAAAAAACATTTTATGTTTTGTTTGAAAATATCTTTTCACAGAATGACAGAACATTCTGAGTTGGAAGGGACCCACAGGGATGATCAAGTCCAACTTTTAAGTAAATGGCCCATATGGGGATCAAACCCATTACCCTGATATTGTTAGCACCATGCTTCAACCAGCCAAACCAATTTGACATCATTCAGATTTGCATTTTTTATATGAAGTCACATATTTGCAAACATGTACTTTGATACTTCAGTCATTAGTTTTTCAGAGATCAAGAGAAGAGAATTGATGCACATGTCATTTCCAGGAAGACCCTTCACTCTATTCCCTTCTGTCTTGGTGGATATGGGTTTTACACTTCACATGAGCAATTACAGGGCTTTGTCATTTGAGATATGTCACTATTGTTTGAAACTCTGGAGTAGTTAGAAAACCCAAGGTCACTATTATTTTACAAACGCTTGTGTTATCATCTTGTAGGATGCTAAGGAAACTTCTAGGAAGTTGCACATGCAGACGCATTACACCTTCTCCTTTACATAGCAACTTCAGGACTCAGATGGGTGCATATAAAATGGATGTCAGAGAAATCTAGGAAAGGCATTTCACACACTTTCCATAGGGAAATCAAGCCCCCTCCCCCAGCTACCCTGACACCCAATCCCAGATACAGTAGCTTTGAGTGACAGCTGGATTTTGAATCCCAAGGGGAGACTCTATGCCTCTTGACGGATTCGTTGTGACACTGCCCAGACTGCCTGCAAACTGGCAGACAGCTCTGTTTGCCAAATGTCAACATTATCTAATTGGCATTTCAGCCCACTTCTCATTTTTAATGGACATGGGGAAGACCAGCCAGCAGTGCTGAAGCAATGGCAGCATGCTCAGGCTGCTCTGGCTGCAGCCTCCCTCAGGCAGCTGCAGCATGGCACCAGCACCCGGGCTGTGGAGGCAGCTACTTGAGAGCTGCTGGACCACTTGATGCAAAATACAGGAACTGAGGAGGAGAAATGAGACAGCAGAGGAATGGCAAATTCAGGGGTAGATGCTAGCAATCAAAGCAATGTGATGTTATTGTGGTGGCTAAATAGTTTAGACCTCTTAATGTAATTTACAGCAAAAGCAGCTGTTGTCTTTGAAAGAACAGGCTTGCCACAAACAAGAAGATAGTTTATATATATACTGATCTGTGAAAAGTCTCCTGATGCATTATATCCAGAAACATCAAACCTTTGAATGGGTAACTTGGTGCAGAGTTCACACAGTAAGCCATCTGCTGAAGCAGCTGAGAGATGGCAACTCATATATTAAGGTAGCTGTCTATTCATTCATAATTGTTGCCTACATCTCGAGAAATAGATCTGTTTCTCTTTTTCATATCTATCTGCCTGGCCTGTCAGAACCGTGGTAGATTACTTTTTCTCACTGTACTAAACTGTGGTTTTCCAAGTAAATTATTACACCTTTCTTGGCTTGCAGCAATAGTGTGGCTGGATAAACAATTCACGTGCTTCAGTCATCGCTCTAAATCTTCATCAGACACCGTTTCAGTGGCTGCACCCTTTTATCTCAAACATTTCATTCCTAATTTCCTGTCAGAGGGTCTTTACACATTATTTCATACTGCTTTAAATGACAGGATATACATCTATGGA
The DNA here is from genome assembly GCA_013397195.1 of Hylia prasina. NCBI lineage: Eukaryota > Metazoa > Chordata > Aves > Passeriformes > Sylviidae > Hylia > Hylia prasina. The sequence goes on from VYXD01001455.1 coordinate 245,906, forward strand.
AAAAACACTATATGAAGTACTGCCTAGATGAGAAAAGGTCTGCTGCCAGAGAGAAAAGCATGAGTGCTTGAAGTTTTCTTGCAATTGAAATTGATACTGAATAATATTTTTAAATCACACCACTCTAAATAAAGTGTGTGGAGAAAACAGTTAAAACTACCAGATAAATGTGTGATTTGAGAGTTGCAATTAAGCTACACCAGCAATAAATCAGATAATAAATATGAAGAGATATGATTATGTGTATAAGCAGTGATTTTAAAGAAAAAGGGGGAAAGCCCCATAGGAAAAGTCCAAAGTTTTGAAGTTTTATATATAATTTTCAATGAAATGTTTGCTTTCAATTTATATTTCTTTAATGCACCTTCATGTCAGTTGGTGGAGCTGGAATATTTTACATTGCAGTCCTATTTGGTAAGCACAAATAAGGACTGCATTAATAATGGAGGACACTTTTAAAGCTTAACATCAAGATGGCTTTTAACAAACTACCATAAAAGGATTTTCCTCTCACTAGTTTTAGTGGGAGTTATGACAGTATTCATCATTCTAACAATATATTAAACATAAAGAAAAGCTTTCCTACAGTCTCAATAACATTTTCCATAATACCTCCTTCTAACTGCATGCAGGTGCATGTTTTCAGCCACTCTTCACAGTTCCTTAACAATCATTATAAATCCCACTTATCTAAACTAGTGATTAAAAACCTTTAAGGGGAAGCTGTTTAATTAAAAGTAAAGTAGACATTTATTGTGTGTTTAGTGTGCCAATTTTGCTATGACCTAAGAACCATTCCCTAATTAAATTTTGTAATTCTTTCATATATTGCAACTACAATATGATAACAGAAGAAACCTAACACCTAATTCAAAGCTCCTATGTGCTTTTCTAAAACATTAGGTTGGCTGTTTTAAAACCGGAGGCAGGGGTTTGCATTGTAAAGTCTGTGGGAATACATTCATAGTTTTGCCATCAACTTTAACTAGAATGAAACCTGTAAAACTCATGGTCATGATTCATTTATATATACTGACCTTAATCTTTCTTTGGTCTCAGTGGAATCAATCTGGACAGATAAAATTACTCCACATGCAGCATATCCTACAGCCTAGAAACATAATTTTTGTCAGAATTTTCTTTATTCTAAGCATATGCTTAAGTGTTCATCCAAACTCAGGGATGTTTGTGATTTCCCAGGAACACCATGGTGGCTTAAACAGCACTATAAAGCAGAGGCATGGCTGCAGTGCCTTGTGAGGCGCAGGGCGGCTGACAGTGACGTGAGAACACACGTCTCTTGTTCAGTTTTTTATCGTTATTACTTCAGCGCTGACATCTGACCTCTTTAGCTGCCTGTGTGTACTGAAGTGTTCTTGGCTCACACCTGGCGTCGGTAATAAAGCACAGCATGCATAAATAATGAAGATATGTTTGTGAAACTTCACTAAGTGGCAACTGCCTGTGACAGAGATCCTGCTACCAGCACTTACTGCTGTAAAGGTTTGTTAATGGAGACTGCTCAGCGGATGACAAAATGACCCAATTACAGTTTATTCCAAATGACATCAGGGTCATAAAAGGGAACAAAAGAGGAGGAAATGGCTCTGGTGTTTTGAAAATATATTGCGATGTATATTATTACATCTGCACTTTTTGCTATCACAGGAGGACTTCATATTCACATAAAACAATACCTATAGAAATCCAAGTTAAGGCAGCGACTGTTGGCTAGACAGAAAAATGATTGCTTGTGGCACTCTGCTGGACATGCTTTCCAGGAAATGATCTAGTAAGAAAGTCTTTTGAGACTGGGATAGGAGAGACATTTCTCCTGTCAGATACTGGATCAGAGACTTTCCAGATGAGCTAAGGATTTCAAATTCAAGTAGTCAGTCCATTTGTAGGACAAAGCTCTCACATAAACAGTAAAGTACTTCTAGCGCAAGGTCTGTTGTATTCTGATTTATTCTGAAATTTCTAGATGAGGGCTGAAACTGTGGGCCCCTGGAGGACTAGACATATGGCCCAATTTACAGAAAAGTTATTTGCTGCTAAATGCCCCTTCCATTGGAAAGGAGGAAATGTGTGTAAATGAAAGGAGACTGAGGAGCTCCAATGAGAAATCAGCAGGCAATAAAGCGTCAGTGATTTTGAGCCACCTGCAGTTAATTTTCCATTGGTTCCAGTCATCACTCTGCATAGGGAAGGAGGAGAGCCTATTTAATTGGATTTCTTCTGCACTGGGACTCCACTGACACCCTGTGATGTACCTAATGCACCAGTGGGTGAGAGAAGCTATGTCAGGCTTTTTTCTGGCACCCAGGAGCAGCAAGGAGAATGTGGGATCAGACCACAACTGTCACTTATGTGTATTCATCCAGGCAAAATGAAAATAGATCAGCTCAATTTATTCTGAGAGACTGTGAGGCCAGTCTGGAAATCCTAGAAATACTCCTTATAGAATATTTAAGGGCATTTTTAATTCAGGTTGTTAATTTAGGGTCTTTTTTAATCCTAGGAAGCCAAGGAAACCAAGGCCACAGAGAAGCATCACTTTGAGTACATCAGTTTCAGCTGATTGAAGGAAATGCAGAGTCCTGCTACTCAGAGAAAGGTTGCCAGAAATCAGCTCTGATTAATTCAGCTTTGCTATGACACTTTTCCCATGTTATAGTTGAGGAAAGTGATAAGTTGTTTTCAGTCCTGGTACCAAGTCTTATTTATTCACTGCTGCCCCAGCTTAGACAGTCTGCTCCCCTACCCTACACAGGTTTTCTCTGCGAGGAATTTAATTTTTTAGGAAAATACGTTTTCAAGAGCTTAAGGGTTGTTTGGTTTGTTTTGGGTTTGGTCTCCTTGTTGAGTGTTGTTTTTTTTTCCTTTGCACTGCTGCATACTTGCATACTTGCAGCAAGTATTCAATCAACTGCCCTTCTGCAGGGGAGAAGCAGGACAACAACCTGTTGTTGCATTCATGAGCACCTTGCCAGCATAAAAACCCATCACTGAAGGTATAGCAACAGGTTGGTGGCTGCCTAAGGTGGGAATATTCAGATTTCCAAGGACTGCCTTCTGTGGCCACAATAAATATATTTTGCCTATTAAGATGCAGCTTTAACTTTGTCATTTCAGTCTTCACCATAGAGAAAGGATGCTTAGAGAAGAAAGCTAGATAAACACTTGGTTGCACTTTCTTGACATAGTAACACATCTTTCAACAGCCTGTGGCTCAAAGCACCCTGGGCCACAGTTTCATGTTTAATAGCTCTTGGTGATTTTTTTTTTTTTCTGTACTGAGTTTTGAACCTACATAAATTTTTGGCACCTGTTTTATGCCAGCAGTAAATCAAAATAAACACCAAGCCTCCACAGACAGCTAGTTTAATAGAGAAACACAATTTTCTCACAATGATTGGATGCTTTCCGTGCAAAGTGTGATGCTAATTGGAATACAGTAATCTTCAGCCTGAAGATTTTGTTTTGTCAGAAATAATGATAAAAACAAATAGAGTCATACTTGCCTTGATAAAAAGTCATCCGACCCTTTCAATATGAAAATGGGATTTGACCCTCGTTAGCTAAATGACTTTGAGTGAGAAATTGAGCAATAGCATTTTTGGACAATTAGTCTCCGCTATGCTGCCTCTCCTAGCAGAGGCAATTATTTGCCTTCTACCCCAGCCCCTTTCTGATGCTTCTTGGCATCTTGCATGTGTGACTTTATTATGAAGGAAGATCTTTCTTACATTCCAGGAATAAGTACGTGTCCTTGTAAAATCAACAAGATTAAGAAGTTTGCCTTAAGGCACTGATTCCTGACTTAGCAAAATATGATGCAGACCTGCGTATCAATGCATCCTATCACCTATTAAAAAGTGGATGAAAATTCTGAATAACCCAAAGGTAAATATTTTTTCATTTATATTTGTGCAGTATTTCTAGGATATATGTTTTCCATTTTGGTTTTTGTTTGTCAGCAGAAAAAGAAAGCCTGTTACTGCATAAATCCATGCTTTGTCATCCCAGCAGCCTCATTGGTATCATATGAGATCACATCTTGAGGAGATGTCTGAGAGAGCAGACCATAGGCAGTTCAGCAGTGCTGCTGCTGTCTCCCAGCTCCTGCTGTGAGAAACATCCCAGAGACTCCAGTGTAACTGCTAACACTCTGCAAAAGCAGAGCATATGCTCAGATTTTCTCCCAAAAATAGGTCCCCAGAAAGTAGTTCTCTTTTCTCATCCCCACTGTGTCGGTGTAGAACCAGTGTGATTAGGCATGGAGGACACTGATGTAGTACAGCAGCAGCAACCTTTTGCATGGGAAGCAAAATAACAGCCCTAGTTGCTTGTCCTCTTTTCAGGAGTGCAGTAGTATTTATTCAGTGCATGAGAGCTCTTAGCCTCAGCCTTCTGACAAAATTTCTATTGTAGCTAATTATATTCTCCTTATCTACAAACCTCCTATGCTTCATCTAGCTTGAGTGGAACTTTTCCAACTGAATGTTTTTTCAGTGGAAAACTGCTGTTTGATTGAAAACAAAGCTCTTCTGAGAAAGTGTCAACTTCAACAAAATCTGGAAAACAATTACAACTCCTTTGGTAAGGTTAAAATACCCCACATTAACCTTTTCAGAACAGTGACTCCATTTTTCATTTTGAAATTACTCTTTCAGATTGTGTTATATTTTAAATTGAGATTAAAGACTGGGGTTGAAAATGAAATTGTTTTGAAAATGTCACTTAAAGTGATTTGATTTTATTCTGCTTCAGAAGCAAAATAAATCCTGAAATCCTGAAATTTCCTGTGAAAGGGAAACTTTGTATCCTTTGCAACTTTGCTCATTTCCATGCTGTGGTGCATCTCTACTATCCTCATTAAGGAAACTGATGCATATCCTCTACATGGGATTTGTATTTCACCCATTGTGACTGTAGCTGGGTCCCATAAAAAACCACTTTTTTTCTTTTTCCCATTGCCATGAAGTCTTATGCTGACCTTCTGTATTAACATGTGTAAGAGCTCTGATCTCTTGCTCTTACAAGTGAACTGCTGGTACCTTTTTCGAAACTTCATATCTCACAGTCTGAGCAGTGTGTAACTGAAAACCAGTCACATATTTCTGCTTTACCTATACTGAAGAAAAAGAGAAAGAAATCAACACATTCTGATGAAAATAACTTTGAAATGTTCACAACTGGATGTCCTCTGCAGAAAATGTCTGGTTTCTCCATTCAGATAACACTTCCTGTATAATTTCAGCTGCTGGAGTGAGTACCACATACCAAAGAGCAAGGCAAAGGGATGCTCCAAAACACAAGGATTTACAAGTTACTGAGAACTCCTGGAACTGCATGTGAAAGTAACAGAGGGCACAAAGTTACTTAATCTGCTATTTTAACAGTGTCATTAGTAGATGGTGCTAAACATCCTTATTTTTCTTTGCTTCTGGATGGTCCTTTTGGGTAGAGACTAATGGAGCAGGTTAGTGTCAGTAGAGTCGTCTTTTGGTGACAATTCAGGCTGAACTTCATAATGTTGTCTGCCTTACAGTAAAAGGAACATGTTTGGAATGGTCTGCCCAGGGAGGTGGTGGAGTCACCATCCCTGGATGTGTTTAAGGAAACACTGGATGTGGCACTCGGTGCCATGATTTAGTTGAGGTGTTGAGGCATGGGTTGGACTTGATGATCTCGGAGGTCTCTTCCAACCTAGTGATTCTGAGATTTTGTGGAATGTCTGTGTCCTTGATACCTCTGAAAATATACCCCATGGATTTTGCTCACTGATTGTCACTGAAAAGGAGCAATCTTAACATCTGGTCTCATCTAAAATGTCACAGGAAAAACAATGCTGAACTATTTCATATAGCTGTCATGCAGTTCAGTTCAGTAAGCAATGTTTGCAAACACGTATCTTTCACAGATTGTCACCAGCCAAGGAGATGTCTTTGAATGCTGCTTCAGAATTATGTATCCTGCTATAAACAAATCAGGTCAGTCTGCCTCTAATTGGTTATTGCTTGACTATTAGTTTGTAAGATTTAGGAGCATCAAAGTGTCACTAGGAGCATTATGATTCATCAAAGAAAGTATCCCAAAGTTGTAATACATAAATATAGGTGCAAGCATTAGAGATTATTTGCAGGAACAAATAGAAAACCCAAGTCTTAACTCAGACTTCATTACTGCCTTATCTGTATAATTTCATGTCAGTTACTGCATTTTGGAACTCTTATGCATCTGGCTGATGCATAAACTTCATCAAACAGAAATTCTGCATCTATATTTGTTATCCAACATAGGCTAGAAGCTTTCTAGATGCTTAGAGTTGATGAAAGTATCTGAATACAACTTATTACAGCTCTTTGTAGTGGGTACAAGAACTCAGGTCACCCACACTGGTAAAGAATGCTCTGACCAAGCCTTATCAGAAAATACCTATTTATCAAAGCAAAATAACTTTCATGAAAATTCTTCTGGTTTGATACATCCTAATTAGATCACAGGTGTGGTTCTGATGGAGAGTTGCCTGTGAGGAAAGATCCCATTAGAAATACAAGGGACCTAGGCTCCCAAGGGCAAGGATGGGATTTCTGACGTCCTCTCATATCCTTGCCTTACTAGCCTCCTACTGGAAATGGAGGTTTCTGTAACTGATATCTTGCAGGGGAATTCTGAAACTTGCTGCTTTTTCAATTGGGTGGTTTGATGCTGCCAGCTTCCCTAAACAAGCAGGAAATATATAATGCTGGACTAAGCTTGTCGGTTTGTTTAGAACATGAAAGGATACAAGCCCATACCCCACTTAAGGCAATCAGTTTTGTTAGTGAGTCTAAAGGATTTCTGAACCTCCTCTTTAAAAGAATCTGATTAAACCCTCTTATATTCACTTCTAATACAATTTTGTCAGGTGGTCCACCTGGAAACTGTGGTACCAGTCCTTCAGCCTGAACTCAGATAATACTCTAGGAGACTTTGCTAAATTGTTTCCGATAATATGCTCAGCAGTACACAGCCCAAGATTAGGTTGTCTGTGAAACTAATTCATATTAAACGGTTGTTTGAATACCAAATGAAAAAATAATTCTTCCTCTTCCTTCCCCCCTCAGAATCTCTCATACACTATTGAAATTTCACTTAGGCCAAATCATCCTGGTGATATATGGGGGGCAGAGGGATAGTTCTTCCATACGATTTGCTGTTCATGTGGAAATGTGTAATTACTAATCAAAAATGCACTTGGATAGTAGGAAAGTAGGAAAGATTTCTTTATTCAAGCAGAATTATAAGGCAGCAAATTTCCAGAGGAACTAAAAAATATGCAAGTCATGCCAAAGTATTGATTGCATAATAATGTGATGTCAACAGCGCAGAATAATCATGTTTGCAGGTGGGAGCTCTACATACATTATACAGCAAAGGTTTTACTGTTGAAATGGAAATATAAACCAAGCAGTATGTATTTCTAGAAATAAATTATTATTCACATACCAATACCCACCTTGTACATCATGATAAAGTATTATCATCTCTTTCCTGGACTGACTAATGAAAAAGGAAAAATTTGGTGTTTGGAATTAAATCTGATGTGGATGACATTTAAGGTCATGAAAGGCAATCTTAGTTGTACTGAAATCTTTTAATCTTATTTGCAGATTACTCCATCAGTGGCTCCCTGGAGTTGCAAAAGGATTTTATTCTCATATCTTTATTATTTAATTGAATGTTGAAAGTGTAACATATTGTAAATTGCTCTTAATTTAAAAAAGTACTTTCTTGTCTCAACATCATTGCATTTTCAGAGCTACAGAAGTACTGACTCAGAAATATACCTGGGCAAATTCAGTAGTGGCATGCAAAGTGGTTGGATGTAATTAGGTAAGGAAATTACTATAGGGGGTGAAGTACATAATTATACTTAATTGTGATTCAACAGATGTTCAAAATTACTGTAACTTACACCAGTCTGATGTAACAGCCAAATTTGATTCTATATTATATCAGGATGCAGTTCCCATTGAAATCAGCAGGTCCACATAACTCGGGCTATCAGACTACCGACTTTTGCAAGCTGGAATATATTTGGCCCTGTACAAATGCAGATCACAGGGCCATTGGTATGCTTCTCCTTATCATGGTCATCCATTTCTCTACAACCTGCTGTTAACCAATGTTTAAGATGTTGCTGTTCTTCACACATCTGAAATGCCTGGACTTCCGGACCTCCAACACCTATCCAAGGACTAAATTTTGCTTTCGGCAACTGAATCCAAGACAGCTTTCCCAACAGCCCAAGTAGCCAACCCAAGAACAGTTTCCTGGGTGGACTAACACACCAGCACTAAAGGTTCTGCTTCTTTATGTAGGAGTCTCTCAGAGCTTGTCTTAACTATCCAATGAACCTGAAGTAGAGCTCCTGTTTTCATGTGGCTTGGACTGAAATTTCACTCAGCAAAGTTGTATCAACAGAGTGAAAACCTTTTTCTCACTTTTTTTTCTTACCTCCATTCACCTGGAGGTATGATCCACGGTTCCTGGGTTAAGGTGAAGAATGTCTCTCTCAAATTACAAAAAGAACCAACAGTGTGAGTGGTTTTACCTTGAATTCTTTTTACCTTGTATGCAAAAAGGAAAAATCCTACCACAAAGACAATGTGGACCTGGACTGTAATCACTCCCCAACACAGATGACTCAGTCTGTGTGTAAAGGCTTTACACATGCCTTTGAAGATATTTTTGAAAGACACTAGGGGGTATGGCACAATCTGTCAAACAGTGACAGCAGAATGAGGCTAAGGATGGGCAAACTCCATACTTCAGTGATCTGCCATGGCAGAAGTCCCTTTGAGTAGTTACTCCAGCCACATGACACCAAGCTTTCCAGCACACCATCTTTCCTGGTCTGATGCCCTCGGGTAGGAAAAGCCAGCGAAGAAAACACACTGTGCATGTGATTGATATCACTCTACCTGGAAGCCAGCCAAAGACGCAGGAGTCTTTGACACTAGGAGCAGCACCTGCAGGGTCCCTCAGTGAGGCCACCTGTCCCTGAAACTATCTTCATTACTTTTGCACAGGAGCTTAGAACAGTTTTCTCTCATTACCTACTAACACTTCTATGTGTTTCTTGTAGGACAATCCAATTCATTTCCAGGCCAGTGCAGGGCTATCTCTGGTAAGTATTTACAGAGCAAAAATCACAAACTGCTTGTGCACAGGTATTTATAGAGCACCAATCACAGGCAGTTGTACCTAATGACTGATATTAGCATCATGTGTCAAATACAAAATCTTTCACTGAAAACAGCAGGGTCCAAACAACTCAGCTAATGAAACAGGCAATAAAGAACACATATGTGGCACCACCTCGCCTATCCTATTTTTGACTGCTAAAATAAATTATATGGATTTCAAGTACATGGAAATAACACAAGACTACCTGACTTGCCTGCATGTCTTGCAGCAAGGCTTAAAAGGGTTGTGTTTTTTTTCCCCTCAAAAGCAAACCCATGGCATAAATCAGCTCTTCGGTGACAAACTAAGAGGACAAGCTCTTCCTTTCCTGACAGGAGTGCCTGGCTTCACAGCATGGCACTGTCCATATTGTCCATGCAATGTCCACCTTTGGAGCATGAATTAATATCCAGTACCTGCAACACAAGAGAGTGTTAGCCCTGTTCCATGATCGGGGACGTAGTGAAGCTCAGCAACCAGACTTGTGTTGCAGTGAAGTGATAATCCTTGTGTTGCAGGCAGGATTTGACACACAGAAGGATGGACCTGCAGGACAGCGTTTTCATCACAGCAGATGCTCCTGCCCCTGTGCACCTTCCCTCTCCCTTTTGGAGTCTCCTCCACAGCTAAATAAAATGAAAGTTATTTCAAAGAGACCAACCTGTGCTGGTTTATACAGAGCTGATATTGCTCTCTCATGGAAGCAGAGACAGGGAAGCAGATAAGAGGAAGCACTAGAGATGTACAGATGTAATGCAAGGGTTGCATTGCCAGAGAACAGAAAGACATACAAATTGTTGTGCTGGCACAGGACAGTTATCTGACTTACTTGTTATCAGTCTATGCCATTGACCTGTACCAGGTGCTTTAGGGGAATGTCAAAAACCATACTTGATGTTGACTCTAAAATTGCCTGCCCATCATGGAAAATTTTTCTAGCCGTAAGATATGTGTGGTTGGTCTCAACCTTCTGGCTCACCTCCCCTCTGTTTGTGTATGTCTCTGTTCCTCTCTAGTTTAAGTGTAAACCTAACATATGAAGTGTTTGTCAAATTAAGAGAATCTTACCTAATGGATTGAATTCATTGTTCTTATGAATTTAACAGTAACTCTGAGTCAGATTCTACATTTGGGAAATGTGCTTGTAACACATGATATAAATGCATTTTTTGCTTTGAGCAAACACAAAATATAAATATATACAAGAAACCTCCCACTATGAGGAAGGTGGATCTTTCAACCAGAAATATTTCTCTGCACCTGACAGGAAAAACACAGCACAACTACTGTCATGGATAGATACTGCAATCAGCTGTCCAGATTGTTAAGGGAATCATTTTTGAAAAGAGGAATGCATGGTTGGATGTTACTTTAAAATTAAGCTCTGTGTTCAGGGAGAAAACAGAGGTGTGCAAACACAGTTTTCAGATCTACATGGATATATCTGTACAGCTGTGTATGTGACTGTGAAATGTACATACCTGGCTCAATGACCTTAAAGATCTTTTCAAAACTAAATGATTCTATGTTTCTATACACACGAATGGGTGCACATGCACGCATAGAAAAGCTGGTGCATTCATTGAGGAAACAGATTCCAAACAGGGAAGCAAAATTCTTTCTTTATTCTCACAAAGAGGGGTAAGAGCACATTCTGCAGTATCATTCCTGTTAGCAGGCAGAGGCAGGCAGGGTGATTGACTGATCAATTGATTTTGATCCCAACAATGATAGACATTTTTCTGTAATGGTAGAAAATCATGAGTTGGAAGCATTATTGCACTCCTTAGGTAAATTTTTGCAACCAAAAGGTGGTGCCTTATAAATTTTATCTGAGTCACTCCCCCTATCACCATCCCATCATTTTATACCTCTCAGTGGTGAGAAAAAAAACACAAACTAAAACAACAAAACCAGCAAGTTAATGCCACTGCTATTCTGGTTTACCTTAAATGAAAGGGCTATCAGGTGACATGAGCAGAGGAGTCAAATGTGCATACTTGAAAATGTAAGCTATTTTATGGTCACATTATGAGCACTTTAAACTAAAAGGTGTGCCTTTTATTTATAAAATCGGTATGTAATAGATATACAATAATGTGACACTTGGCTGCTGGAGGTCTTATAAAGCAAAGCAGGGGAGAATTATATATTTTTCTTTCATTTTATTAATGGCGCATCCAAAGAGAGCAACACTGTTGTATCAGAAAATAGCCTTTGTGCCTTGTTTATGCCTAGAAACTTCTCAAACAAACTTGTATTTCATTCTACTTTCAAAGAAGAACAGTTTTAAACAGGATCCACAGGTCTGATATACCAAAGTCCTCAGAATCTTGTCCTATTACTCGAAGTCTCCAGCTTTTTTTACTAATCCTACCTTGCATAACCCTTCATGTAAAATAAAGGCTGTAATTTTTCATTTGCTAATTTCAGTGAACTCATTTCTGAAACACTTCTTTTCTCCACAGTCACACACTGGCCTCTTCTCTCTCTGTCCATGTAATCTCCCTTCCCATCATCTCTGTTTCACCTTTTTGCCCTTACCACCATTCTCTCACTACTCAAGTGGCTCAGTCTCCTATCTGTTTTATCAAACTCTCCTTTTTCTTCCTTTTTAATAGCACTTCTTTACCAAGTATCCATTATAGGCTGCACTTTTTTTTCCTCCTCCTGATTTCTACCCATCTCTGAATGATCCTAACCCAGGCTACACTATATGAACTAACACATATGGTCTGAAAAGAAACCATACTCCAGCATGTTGCTTACCTAATTTGAGAAAATTGACAAGTTATGGAAAAAGTAAAACACCAGAAAGTTTTTCAGAAATCTCTCTGGCCAATGGAGTATTACAAAAAGATTCAAACCTAGTAGAAATGCCAACCCTTAAAAGCCTTCCCACGTACTTAGATCTTTCTCCTGTTTCTGCAGTGTGACATAATGGTTTACATTGAAAAGCCAACACACTTATCTTGAGATTTGATGATCTTCCTCAGAGCAGACCTCAGAATTTAAATGTTTCCATGCTCCCTTATCTAACACTTCATTCTCTCTCACATTCCTGTTATTCATATGGGTGTGCAGTCTGAGTGGGCTAGCCAAAATCATTTATGGAAATGTATGCTGCCTAGTTTTCAAAAAGATTGTATTTCAGCTATCCTTATTTCAGATCACAGCACATGGGCTATCATTTAAAACTTGCAAATACTCAGACAAACAGGGACAACTCAGCTAGTTTTGGTAGTAAAGGTGGCATCACTAGCACAAACTGCATAAATGTTACATGCAAACATGAAAACACACATATGATTTTGCAAATTATAAAGGCATTTTCAAAACCCTTGCATTTGAAAATATCAGAGGTCCTTTCTAAAGGGAAGCTAGAGTGACACAGAGAGAAGCTGTTTCCTAATCAGGTGCTGCCTGTACCCAAGCAGGGTAATCTAATTTACAAGTAGGTGACCTATATAGCTGATTATTTATTCAACTAATCAAATTATATTGTGTCATTTGACACTAGGATGTACACAGTGCTGACACGATGTTATTTTTTGTCACCAGATAAGGGGAATTGATTCTAATCTATATTACTTTTGTTAGTCATCAACTCTTACACCTAGACCTGCCAAGGGAAGCATGAATGCATTTTGTGAAGTTCAATAGCACACATATCATTAGGTCATAGCAAAGATATGCACTGTTGAACAACAACAACAAAAAAAAAAAACAACAACAAAAAACCAAAAACCAAAACCCTGAAACCAAACAAACCAGTGTCCATCACCATTTGATCAACTATTTCTATGTATCAGTAGCGTTAGGCTGAAAGCACCCTTCTGCCCCTCTCCCACCAGCCATTGGCATGATGCATTTACCCATTTCCACCTCTTCATTTTGTCCGTCATCATCTGGTTTTATGAAGAGACCACCGTAGATTAGATTGCATCTTCTGAGAAACTTTGCCTCTTACTGTCCCAAAAAGCACTGAAATCTTAAGAAAACACTCCATCTACCTGTGTGTACTTGTGATGCCCATTTTATAATTAATCTCAGGCCGTATGTCATAACCTGGACAAAAGACTGTCCTTTTTTAAAATTTTGATTGGCTGATTTCATTCTCTAACAATATCTACTGCAAAGGTCAGTGAACAATTCTGAGATACCAGCTAGGGCTGGGGAATTCGTCAGGAGGGCTCTGTGTCTGTATGCCCTAATGAGGAGCAGCAACTGAGGCCACAGCAGATCTCAGTATTTCTCCCATCCCTCCCCACCATGCGTTGTTGGCTGGGGTTTTTTTCAACGACCCCGCAGATTTTTTTCTGTGAAGAGGAGGAGCAGAGAGAGGGGATACTGAGAACTTAGTGGGAAGGAGGAAAGTTTTTAAAATCTGTAATTATGAGCCGCTCATGGAGCAAACGGAGTGTTTGCTGTGCGGAGTGTTAGGGAGAACGATGACAGTCGCTGTTGCCGCTGTCACCCTCATGGCGGGGGAGGGGGGCTCTGTCCCCGATCCGCGGGCCGGAGGGAGCTGGGAACGGCAGGAGCCTGGTCGCGACTCCCAGTGTTGAAGCCGCCGGCTGTCACGGCTGCCACCGCCGCCCCCCCCCCCGGGCCACAGTCGTGGGTGGAAAGTCCCGGTGGGAACCTTCCCCCGGGGAAAGCCCCGAGGGGGAGCGGCTGCCGCGCTGCCGGGCCGAGGCTGCTGGAGGGGGCACGGGAAGACAGGGAGCAGTCTGCTCACTCTGGAGAAGTGGGCGGCGGCGCAGCGGGACGGCGGGGGTGTCACCGG
>VYXD01001455.1:267269-279769 GCA_013397195.1 Hylia prasina
CCCGCCGCCCCGCGCACACCCTGCCCGGCTCATCCCCCGCTCGCTCACCAGCTCACCCGCGCACTCACTCACTCACTCCCAGTTTGGCTGGCTGGTTAGCCTTTTTTTTTCTTCTTTTNCCTCTTTCCCCTTCTCTCTCTCTCGTTTTGTGAGTGTGTTTCGGATGGAGATAGGTGAATTTATGATGATGGTGAACATGGGAGCGCAATTACTCTGCAGCGGGAGAATGGGAATTAGAGCAGCCGGGGGAAGAGGCAGCGGAACTGAGAAGTTCGCAGTTTAGCCAAGTTTCTGCAGCCCACCCCCTGCCTAACCAGCCCTCCCAGCAGCAACCTTCCGGCCTCCCTAGTGCTTTGATCGCTGCTGGGCTCGGCGGCGGGGCTCGGCCCTCCCTCCCCACTCACCCGGGCTGGAGCAGCTGCGGGAACGGGCGCCCCGGAGCAGCGCCTGCCTCCTCCTCCTCCTCTCCGCTGCGTTCCTTCTCTCTGTATTATGGGGTACCCCCTTTTTCGCCCTCCTGCTCCCTCCCAGCGGAGGCTCGGAGCGGACAGAAGCCACGTTCCCCTCGCCTCACCGGCGGCAGGAAAGTTGGGGCGGCCGGGGCCGGGGTGCCCTGCCCGGGGCCGAGGGAGGTCCCGCGGGCCGTGGGCTGTCGGGCCCCGGGGCAGCCCCACGGCGGCCGCTGCCTGGGGATGGCCCCATGGCCCCGGGGCAGGGTGCGAGAGCTGCCCCGGCTGCTCCCCCCGTTCGCCCCGGGGGACCGGGGAGGGACCGTGGTAGGAGCGGGCAGGGCCGCTCTAGTGTGCGGGGCCACCAGAGTTGGTTTCATTATTTTCGAGAGGATTGAACAGAAGCTTTTAGCCTTTTCTCCCTGCGCTGCCTTATCCCCTTCGCCTCCTGGCTTTGCTGCGATTGTAATTCTCATCAGTGGTAGGTGACAACGGAGTGCCACCACCGCCACCAGCCCCTGTCGCGCTGGCTGTAGGCAGTGGGGAAGGGTTATTTTCTCGTCCATCCGCCATTCCTCGCTTCCTCCCCACACGCAGGCACACGCACACTTGCTTTTATGCATCTGGGCTGCCAGGCTGCTAGTGAACAAGTGTCAAAAACTGGAGAGATTTGGACTGTAATCCTTTTATTTCCACTTTACTGTAATTTTCTTTTCAGGAATAGGGCTGCAGGGTTTTCTTCTTTCTTTTTTTTTTTTTTTTTTTTTTTTTTTTTTTTTTTTTTTTTTTTCTTTTTTTCTTTTAATTTAGTTTTAATTTCCGTAGTAGTCCCTGGCATTGCAGCATGCAAAGGCACAGCACAGCCCATGCTCTTTTCTCCTGGACTAAGTTGAGAGCTTCCACTTGAAAGTTTTTCTTTTCCTCTTTTGCATAGAGTCCACTGCTTCTAGTTTTTCGCATAACCAAGAAGGATCCCCAAGGTTTTGGCCTTTAGGTGTAGGCCCCTTGCTCCATTATATTATCTCCCTTCTCTCTCTCTCTCTCCCTTCGAAAAGGAAAAGAAAAAAGTCCTTCTCCTGCTTTAAAACTATAATTACTCTTAAGTTGCATCTGTGAGGAAAGGCAGCAAAGTTGAAGCCTAAGGAGGATTTTGACTATTGTATCTGCAGTTTACAGCCCTGAAGCTTAAGGCAGCATGAATCCACTTCATCAGGTTAAAACATCTGTCAGACTGGCAAATCGTTAAGCCTCCTGCTCCTTCCCAGGGTGTTTGGGGAGGCAGGGAGCAAGTCCCACACTGTCCAGAGCTGCTAAGGGGGCTCCTGCCACTGCTGCAGGAAAACGCGCTTGGGTGTTGACAATAACAGGCACACTGAGAAATGCTTCCTTCTGTCACAGTGGAGGAGCAAAGCAGTGCATTTTCAAATTTTATTATTCCTTAGGAAACTGTGGTCGTGTAAAATAAATTAATACAGACAAGCAGATAAGAATTAGTATTTTATTATGGAAGCAAGATTTGTTGAGCCCATCTCTGTTGGGTCGGGCTCTAGGTCTAAGAATTTATCATTAGCATTATAAACTTTTACATGCTCTGAATCCATTTCAATACAGGAAAATAAAACCCCACTACTTCATTATAACACTCCTGGAGAGTTAATAAATTGAAAAAAATTGTTAAACTAGGTTTTTGTTTTGTTTTGTGAATCTTATCTATGTAGCCATGTCACTCGAGATTAGAACAAGAGATATGCTAAAAAGAAACGCTTGCATATGGTGGGTAGATTAAGGACAAAGAATCTTTTTGTCATGGAAATGTTTTTTTTTTTTTTTCCCCTTTTTGGGGGGGTTTTGTTTTGTTTACTTCATCACATAGAATTTCTCACACTTGGTTTGTTTTGTATTGCCCTCAATGACTACATGATCAAATGAATGGATTTATTTCTGCCGAATGAGAAAGACAGTCTTTCCATCAAAAGGACTACATTGCATCCCAGTGAGGAATTTTAAAGCGTTATTATTGTGGTCCCTGAATAGCACAAAATCGGCTTTCACAGCAGCCCTAAAATGCAACAATGTAAAAATACTTTTCAGCCTTAGAAGGCTGTTATCAAAATGTGCTATATTTCCTTTTATTAAAACATATTTTAATTAATAGAGTGAAACTGTTCATAGTTAACAATTATCAAGCTAAAGTTGGATTTGCACTTGAGAAATGTGAAGAAGGTGGAGACAGGCTACAGGAGCAGAGGGCTATCTAGTGCACATTAGTGTAATGTAAATCATTTACACGTTATATTAGGGAGCCTAACGATGGCCATACTTGAAAGCAGTTTTATAGGCCAGATATAATGAGAGCTCCAAATCTCATGAATTAAAACACTTCTTGTCAAGTCAGTGTTCTTCATTTCTGTTCACAGCTGTGATCAAGATATTGCTACAGTTCCTGAGTATATTTTGCAACAGGCCAAAAATAGTTCACACAGCACAAGAATATTTGTCATTTTAAGAAAGCAAACTGTTTAAGCAGTGTTTCATATGTGTAGCCTTTTCACTCATTTTGATCCTTGTCTCCAAAGGAGTTAACGCAAGACTAAGCAAATGAAACTTATTATTTATTTAATGAAATTATGTTTAATATCACCTCAAAATAGATTTTATAAAATGAAGCATTTAAAAATTAATGTCCCATAAATGTAATCCTCACCGTGGAAGGACATTCATAGCAACAGGGAGAGAAACCTGGAAGTTTGGGGTGAAGGATGGAAGGCAAACATTAGGCCAGGTTTTAAGTTGACTGGTCACAGCAGAACTTTCATGCTAACATTATCAAAAAAGTTTTAGAAACTGAACAAATAATTTTATAGCCAGCGTGGGCTAGAGCATAACACAACTGCATTCAAACAGGACATCGTCATGGTGGTGAGAAACTGTTGGAAATCTGAAGATAATTAGTATTTCATCAACTACAGATATACACTCAAAATCGTTTGAAATTTTTTATCAAAAATTAAATGCGAAAAAATATATTTTTAAGTAATTTTGAAAAGAAATATCAACAAACAGCTGATGATATATTTCCTGAATAATTGCAGTGTAGAAGAGTGAACAAAAATATGTAATAAAAGCCTCACAATTTGAGGTTGCTAAATGAGAAGATCTGCTGGAAATCATTTAAAAACAGCAGCAGCAGGATTCAGATGACCGCCTGTAGAATACAATAATCTCAGTTTCTCAGTAAATGTAATGCATTGTAATAGCTGGAATTACATTTCTAATACACTTGCCTAATTCAACAGATTACAAATGAACCAGAATTGTAGATACAATACACATGCTTCAACTCCAATTAATTTTAAAATTAAACCATGGACATAGCATTTGTATTTTTAAGGCAGGGATAATAGATAGTTTTGTTTGTTTGTGGGGGTTTTGTTTGGGTTTTTTATTTTGGTTGGGGTTTGTTTTGGGTTTGGGTTGGTTGGGGTTTTTTTGGTTTTTGGGGTTTTTTGTGCTGAAAAGTGATTCTTAGAGTGTGCAAGTGAGGTTCTGGTAAGAGTGATGACAAATGGTGCTTTGGACTTCTTCATGTGAAGTTTCTGGCAAAGATGTATTCAGCCTGAAGTGGAAGGGACACCTTGTAGTGAACTGTGTAAAGAGAGTTTTCTAATATGCCTTTTGCAGTCATTTTAAAAAATATTTGACTTCTTTTTTCTCCCACTCTTCAATACATACATCATAGTCTAAACTAATTGATGTGTTTCATCTTGCTAAAGTGGGATTTGGCTGTGCAGTTTTGGGTAGTTTGGCCACTGCACTTAGTATTCTTCTGGAGTATGTACACAGACACACAGGCTCAGCTACAGCAAAGACACAGTTCAGGATGTAGCAGCCAGCCTCATGCGAGTGTGGTCCCTCCATCTGCATACAGGGAGGGCTAAAACACATTTTGGGGGGGGTATTCCTCCGTATGAAACTGAAGTTATTCTCTATTGCTTAGACACTGTTGCATTTCAAACTTGAGAAGTCCCAAGCAGCTGTCAGTAAACATAAAACTTAGGTGATTTTTGCAAATGTTTGTTCTGAGGCAAGAGTAAAAGAAAGGCCAAATTAGTATCACTATAAATTTTCCCTTTGATTAGAAATGGTAATTGAAACTTTATATAAATACTTTTGCCGTTACAGTAGAGACTTCACATTTCAAACTATGTAACATCTGTGTTTGTATAATTTTAAAAATACTCTGCACTGAATTGTGTTAGCCATAGAAAAAATATTTGGAATAATAAGGAAACTACAGCAACCGGCCAATTTGTTGATGTATGTATAACAATGGAAGCAGACAAAACTGGGTCAGATTTTATCTGGTGATGCTGGTCTTGAAGCCTTACCATCTCCTGAGGTAGACATTAAGGCACTTTTTTCAGAGTGAGAGGGAGGAAATTTTGAAAGGTATTTGCTTAAATTCTTTGTAATTAAGCTATTAATATGTTGAAAATTACTTTTCCTTGCCTAAGATAGAGGAAAAGCTACAATTAAAAAAAAAAGTGGCATTAGAAAAAGAGTAAAAATAAACTAATTAATAAAGAGTTTTAGTGCCATCTGAAAAATAGTCTGAGTCCTGGGAAGATTTTCCTGATATCTCTCCTTCATTTGATTTGTTGTCTGCCAAACAGAGACCAGCATATCTGTTGCCTATCCAGCAGCCAGGGCATGAGTCAATCACTTTTGCTGATAATAAACCAGGTCAGGCATGACATTAAAATAGTTAAGTACTGACACAGTTTCTGCAATAAAGCATATAAAAATAATTTATTTTATTGTATTGTATTTGTAAAGTGAGAGTGTCTACATTTTTTTTCCAGGGGAAGCACTAGTAAATCTAGTTCTAGCAGTACATTCATATTCAGTTTTATATATCAATGTCAGGAAGAGCACTTCCTTTGCACTCTTAAAATTTCCCACTAAATGTAGTGAAGGTTCTCCATTAATTCAAAAAAGGGAATTTAGGCCAAAAATGTACTTTTATGAGCTGGTTCAGTTGTAGTGCTGTTAGACCGAGAGAACATTTCTTCTTATCAAGGAAACACCCTTCAAAACCATGAAAGCCAGAAAGATAGATGTTTGTAAGGGTGATAGAAAACCATAAAGCAATGCATTAAAAAAATCTTTTTAGCTGAAAAGTTAAAAGATAGAGGATTAAAGAAAGGAGGCTTTACTATTTCCTTGCCATATTTAGGGTGCAAAAAGTGAGCATATTTGAACTATATTTATTATTCTAGTGTCAGCTGCATCTTTACAAAAAACCCTTCTGAAATTCTTACTCCCTCTTTCTAACACTGGCGTGTGTGGCGCGTTCCTCCCCCCGCACCCCAGCCAGCTTCACCACTCCCCCCGCCAAAAAAATCTGAAATCTATCACTGGTTGCAAAAGAAGCACGGGAAACCTTTCCAGGCTCTGGCGGCAGGGAGGGAGGCGCAGCGAAGCGCTTGGGCGGGCTGCTGAGCCCCTGCAGCCGCCGGGCCGGGCCGGGTGCGGGGCGCAGGTGGGCGCTGCGCGGCTGGGTCGCGCCGCGGGAGCTCCGCCGGGGAACGCCGGCATGAAGGTGGGATCGCGGAGTGCCAGAAAGCTTCCCCAGGTCTCCTCTCCCTCAGGGTGGGTAGTTAGAAGTGCTTTGACAAGGCTTGCTGATTTAACCTTTGCCTGCTTTGCCCTGCCAGGGGTGGCCACTAGATGTCAAGCTCATAATACAATTAGTACATCTGTGCAGTTGACCTTGGCAGCACGGCTTACCACTGTTCCGTTAAGTGTTAACACTGAATTTGAGTGTTAACTAGAGATCCCTCGGAGTTTGCTACATGCTGTACAGCTTATCAAATGCCCATCTAGCTCAGCACAAGTATTTACAGTCCTTAAAGTAGAAAAAAGGTTTCCTTTTGTGAAGCCCAGCATCTTGAGCTGCTTAATTAACCCTGCAGGTGCTGCCGTATTTTTATTCCAGATAATCAAAATCGACTCATCATTCAGCGTTTCAGGTGACCTCTTCTCCTGGTGCCATTTGATAGCTTTCATTTATGAATTTCTTGATGCACTAATGTCCCCAAAGCTGTAAATGATGAAAGCTAAAGGATTTGTCTAGATCCTTATGGCATTGCTATCCCTGGCAATACTGCAGTGAAAGACCAAAAAAATGGTGAAAGACGAAAACGACTGAGCTGCACAATTGGCATTGAACTGCTCCAGGTTTGCTGTTTCAAGCACTCCTGGTTGTGAATAATTTTACTCAAAAAAGCCCAGAACACATAAGTTCAGTTTGGATATACTTAGGAGATGCAAGATTTGGTCCTCACATCGGTTCCTTGTCTTGCAAGCCTCCAAAACCAAATCTGTCCTCCTTTCTGTGCTTGTTCAGAAAGCGGTTGGCTTCATTAATTCGTGGAGGGTGTTAAGAGTTGTGTAGTTTAAGATGTAGTTAATGATGCACTTTTCAAGGAAAGCTGTGCAGAATCTCTATGGTTCTCCCTCTTTCTTCTAGTTTATTTGGTTTGGTTTTTCAATTTTTTTTTTTCATATCAGCTGTGTTAGAAGCATTTACCTCGATTTTATTTATTTATTTATTTATTTAGGATTCCAAGTAAAACTCGATGCATTCCAAATAAACTTAATTCCTACAGAAACCCGCATTATTTGTACACAAATTCTGCCCAACCTGAAATTATTGTACCTGTGCCATAACAGCCAACCGAGTAGCTCTTTATATGACTTTGAAAAACATAGCACAGGTCTTATTTAATGCTATATCTTGCACAGATATTACAAACAATTTGTGAAACTTGGATCTGTTCAACGTCTGCGTCCCCAGAGAAAGGCGCCAGTGTTTGATATAGTGAAGTGCTTCGCTGCACAGATTAGAAGCTGCAAATGTTTTAACCAGAGTACAGTTAGTGCCTGTGCCACAGGTGGCTGTTGCTTAACAAATTCTGAGATTTAGGCTACTGAATAGATCAAACCGAGTGTGCCAGGTCAGCACCGGGTTTTGCATAGCAAGAGTGCCCTCCACTGTTCAAATCCATACTAACAGCTTTTGTGGGCTGAGAAAAAGGACAGAAAATTTTTCTTTTGAGTCTGGAATTTCTTCTACATTGTTAAACACAGTAGGGGTCTCTATTTGTCTCCTCCTGTTTCACAGCTTGGGCTCAGTATGTGATAATTCATCTTTCTTTATGGGATTCAAAGCTATCATAAAGAGTTAAAAAGAATTAATTTGCAAGAAAATAAACGTGTTCTAACAATTTAAGAAAACTTTCTTTAACAGCTCCGTCAATTGTAAGAGATGATAGAGCTAAGGAAAAAGTAGTACTGTTCTTCTCCAGGATCAATATGTTGCTACAAGGCTACTGTTTCCAAATTAAAATATTTTTAAAACAAATTTATGGGGTTTTTTTAGTGTATGTTGTTACTTTATTTAATCTGTGGTTGGGGAAAAATAAGTACTCTGATGATAGGAGTAGTAAATAATTGTCCTGTATCAGTACACTAGGCTCAGAGTTTTGTTTGTAATAATGCTTGTTTAAATATACAAAATGCTGTGAGCTGCACTTTGAAACGATTGTTGGATTTGCATGTGAGAGCATTTTATACATCTGTCTTCATAGTTAGCAGACATTTTAGCTTTAGCTGGTGCTAACATATGCATTTTTTTCTGAAACTTCTTCACAGTTTTTACACTGCTTCTCAGTGGATTTTTATCTTCCTGAAAGAAATTACTACATTTAGAAAATATTAATTAACTCTCAATTATAGAGCTCTGAATGTAGAAAAAATGGCAATTCATACAAAACTCTTTCATGCTTTCATTTTTATTGCGTACAGTCTAAAAAGAAGCTTCAGAACATATTTTATTCCCACATTTGTTGGATTCCTTTACAAGGCAGGGTTTTTTTAATGCTTCAGGAAGGTATCAGCAATTTAAAATACGAGGAAATGTTGATTCTCTTACTTGATTTTACTCAAGTATCCTATGAATCACACATAATTTGAGGACTCCATGACACAGAGCAACAGAAAAACAAAATATGAATACTCAGAGATAATTTCATTGTAACAATCCTTATTTAATATAATTAAAGAGGCTCTTTTCAGCTAATTTATTTTTGTGGAACTAGAACTGATTTAAGATGGGACAAAATGAAAAGATTCTGGAGCAAAAATTAAAAACAGTATCTGGTTGGGGCTTTTTCCAGACTGGAAGCAGTTAGTCTTAAGAAAGGGGACATTTAATAAGCAGCATACATTTTAAGAATTAACCTGACTAGCATGTGATGCTTAATTTCAGTCTTTTTCTCAAAAGTAGATAGCAATATTTTTGAAGCACCCATTCGTTATATTTTCCTTTCACATCATGCAAAAATATCTCCCCTAGCAGAGGAGAAAGATCTATGCTGGCAATAAAACTTCAGAACTAGTAAAGCCATGTTTACAAATCCTCTGTGTGTGTAATCCCAAGGGACAATTTTTTCTCGACTCTGCACACTTCCCAATGGCGACTAAGGACCCACGGCACCCTTTGAGCCATATCCCTTCCATTTGGGCACTGAGGAAGCAGGCCAACCCCATCCTCCTTGCTCCTGCCTGAGAAGTGTTTGGTGGGTACATTTAGGGGCACAGAGCAAAGCCTCCTGCCATCTACCCCTTGTACCCCCTTTGCTGAGTCACCAGAGCACCTGAATGGCTTTAGGTATCACCACCCCAAAGTGCCTTTCTCAAAATGCCTTTGTTTGAATTTCTATGGGCTAATTTTAGGGCCAGACCTCGGTGGTGCAAAGTGCCAGCCTTGCTGGAGCCACTGTGGCTCTGTGGGCTGGTACCTGCTCAGGAGCTCGCCTCGGGTACCATCTGAGAGATGCTGCCTGAGATTTTTCACTTGTTTTCATAGGGGAAGCTTGATGTGCTGTAATTCATCTTGCATCCCGTAGCAGCTTCAGATTAGTCTGTTAGCTGTTAGACCGCTAATGGGAAAAAGAAAATAACTGAGAGGTTACTAGTGGCTGAGTTCCTGACTGCTTGACAAAACTCCCATACAACACCTTTTGTGTAACTAAGAACTGCAAAATTCGACCCATGTCCCTAAGATTAAGCAACTGCTCATTTAATTCCACCAAAGTCCTTGAAAATTTTTACTGTATCACATCCTCACTGTAATAACAAAAAATATTGTTTCTCTTCAGGAAGATTTAAAGAAAAAAGATTAAGTTCTTCACTACCTAATGGATTCAATCACTCTGTAATACATCAGAAAATGAAAACAAGTTATAAAGCATAAATAAATATGGGAAAACTCTGTTTTTCTGCAATAGACATATTCTGTGATTAAAAAACCAAAATTAATTTGTAGGTTAATATTTTAGCATTTAACATTTTTAATATTCTGAATTCATGATTGAATTTTTGTATAGATTTCTGTCATTCATAAAGTGACTGAGTTCTAACAAAGAATCAAAACCAGCCTTTCATGTAGAAGGCTTTTAAGCTTTACTCCCTGTTGAATTCAGTGAGGACTTACACTTCAAAAGCAACAACAAATACAGTGCCTTAGTGCTTTCATATCAGTAAGTACTACTGAAAGGAATGTTAGAAATAGCATTTGTGAAATACGGAGGCAATGTCCATTTGTCCAGTGCAGGTATATATTGCAAAATATTTATTGGCTGTTATTTTTAATCTTTCTTGTTTTATCCTTGCAAGTGCTTGTTTGTATGGCTAGTTTGCACTCTTTCAATCTTATTAAATTCAGCACTGTTTCAGATGTGAGTAAAGGCTACTCATTTGAGTAGGACTTGTTGGATTGAGACCACAGGCCGTCATTGTGTGAAGCATCTTAGTAGCCTCAGTGTGCTGTGCAGGAAAGTACCATCACCTGTGGCAAAGCAGCATTTACTTTCATGCCGTTTTTGTCACCTGCTTGCCTGCCTGTCCAATGAAGTGAAGCTTTGAGAGAGATTTCTTTGATTTTTTTTTTTTTAAAGCCAGAATAATTTATCCTAAATGGAAAGTACTGTGGTGAGATTAGTATTATGTCTACTATTATGTCTAGTTTGAGGCCAAACTGGGGGGAAGAAAACCCCTAGCAACTCTTTGTCATTATTTGAAATATTTTTCTAAAGGAGTTCTTGACTATTTCAAGGCAGATAGATGATGAGGTGAATGAACTTGGGTCGGTCATTTGAAAGGTATTCTCAGTATTTTTAAGGTATGGGAGTTGAGGGAAGGAGAAATGCAAAACACAGTTTTAGGTCCCCACTTAGTACAGGCAGAAAACTGGTCGCCTTGGGACAGCACAAAACTAGCCATTTATTTCATACAGAGCAGAGCTGAGCACTGACTATCCAAGAAGCAACTATACTGCGGCATTCCTCATGTACTTTTTCACAAATTATATTTCAAATGCAAACTGCTGTTTCTTTGCATTTGAGAACAAGTACACTAGCCTGCTTATTATTTTGAAATGCAGAACAGGTCCACATCGATACCTCCTGGCAGTGGGCACCAGTAGTTAAGGTTGCTTTGAAAAGCTTACATGTTGTAGGTATTAGCTTTGATACATGGAGATCATGAGACTGTCTTCCAACGCATAAAATAGTACCTGCTTCGGTTGTAAATGTTCACATTTTGGCTTAGTGATTAGTATACAGTGTCTGAAATAATTAGCTTGCTGGTGTTTGATCAGCTCATTCTAGATCAGAGGACAGCCATATTTGAATGGCTATATTGCCTGAATCCATCACTAATTACTGATACCTTTTGTGCGAGGTTTGTTTAGAGACAGCTCTCTTTAAACAAAAGAATACCGATATATAGATAAAAACTGGAAGGGGAGCTGCACAGTTAGCAGCTTCCTTAAGAATCAATCCCCCTTTGCAATCACTTAGTAGAAATATTGGAAGTAGTAGTTATAATAATAATCATCATTATCACCATAATCATAACAACAACACACAACTGGTATGTTTGGAAATAAGCACTGGAAAATATTCCCAGAGAAAGCCTTCTGAGAAACGATGTCTCTCTCTGCATGGTCGATACTACCAACCAAGGCACTCTGTAGATTCTGAGCAAGGACCAGAGAGTCTGTCTCCCCGAGTTTTAAAATGTAAATCTGTAATGTAAATACGGATTTGTTTGAGTTGTCTTAGTTCAGAAAGACTCTGGAGAGAGGCAAGCGAGTTGGGTGGTTGAATGCTTCGCTGGTCTGTACTCTGCATGCTTTCACTTTGCGAGAACTGGAGCACACACCAAAAATGTGGTTTGGAAGCCTGCTTTTTTTATCACTTAACTCACTTTGGGAGGCCTTGGGCTTTTCAACATATGCTTTGGGATACCTGCTGCCAGTATGTGCTTTTTCTGCGGTAAATCATGTTTTCTTCTGTGATATTTTTGTAACACAAAGCGATAGCTTTTATAGAAGCATTTACCATAAGGATTAGTCTAGTATTGTCTAGCAACAGCTATGTATTATCGATCTTAACCCAAACAGTGTAACAGGTTCAGCACTTCATGCAGAAGTCTTAAATAATTCTTGACTGTTTTGAATTGCATTTTATTCCCCCCTCCCAAAACGAAAAATAAAAAAAGAAGGCAGAAAAAACAGTAGCATTTAAAGAAGCATTTATTTTAACTTGTAAATACAGTAGAATTTTGAAATAAAAAAAATTTTTCATTCAGCTATCATTTCTTAATAGAAAATGTTTGTCTGTCACTTAGTGGTATATATCACTCGATATATGAATGTATGAGTATGTAGTGGATATAGTGTGTCATCTTTAAATTTTTTTGAAAGGCACAGTTTTGGAAGGTACAGGAAAGTAATAACTTTGAGAGGCTCTTGAAAGCTACAAAACAGTATTCAGGGCACAGATTTATCACCTTTATCAGACAAAACTCCCCGCTGAAATCTGTAGGGAGTTTTAGCTGAGCAAAGACTGAAAGAACTGACAGGCAATTTTGTCAAAAGCGATTTTATAGTTAATGTTCTGTAAAAACCTCTTTTTTAAAAGC
>VYXD01001455.1:282269-298811 GCA_013397195.1 Hylia prasina
CCAGGCAGAGAGTGAAGCTGCTGAAGAAGGCGTCCAAGCAGAAAACAATGACAGCTCTGAGGTAAAAAACACAGAAAAGGAAGAAGAGCCAATGGAGGTAGAAACTGCTGCAGAGAAAAGTTTCCAGAATCCAGGCACCTCAAACACAGCTACTCCTCTACCTCAGATCCCTGAACCATCTTCCATGACAAGTTATAACATGCCAAACACCAATGTCACGCTAGAGACTCTGCTGAGCACTAAAGTGGCAGTCGCGCAGTTCTCGCAGAGTGCACGGGCCACTGCTTCTGCAAGCATCAGCAGCGGGGTGACGGCTGTGGCCATCCCCATGATTCTGGAGCAGCTCATGGCCCTGCAGCAGCAGCAGATTCACCAGCTCCAGCTGATTGAGCAGATCCGCAGTCAGGTGGCAATGATGAACCGCCAACCCCTGCGACCATCCCTCAACCAGATCGTGGCTGCCCAGGGTGGCCCCGGCCAGGCCTCCAACCAGCTGCAGGGGTTTGCTGCCAGTGCGGCCGTCCAGCTCACGGCAGTCATTCCTTCCGCCATTGTGGGGCAGGCCACCAGCGGTCAGCCCACTGCCTTTGACGGCTCTCAGCACATCTCAAGACCTACATCTGGAGCAAGTACACCCAATATATCCAGTGGAGGCTCTTCTGCCCTGTCTGAATCCGGTGTACCTTCCTCCTCAAACACAATTACGTCCATAACTCCTGTTTCTGTGTCAAATGCTCCTAACAGTGCTTCACAGCCCCAGAATGCTTCAACTCCACCTTCAATAGGACATGGAAGCCTCACCTCAGTATCCAGCCTGCCAAACCCACTTCTACCTCAGACTTCATCCAATAGCGTGATCTTCCCCAACCCGCTGGTTAGCATCGCCGCAACTGCTAACGCACTCGATCCTTTGTCTGCCCTTATGAAGCACCGCAAAGGAAAGCCACCAAATGTGTCAGTGTTTGAACCCAAGTCAAGCTCCGAGGATCCCTTTTTTAAACATAAATGCCGATTTTGTGCCAAGGTCTTTGGAAGTGACAGTGCTTTACAAATTCACCTCCGCTCACATACAGGCGAAAGACCTTTTAAGTGTAACATATGTGGAAACCGCTTTTCCACAAAGGGCAACCTGAAAGTTCATTTTCAGAGGCATAAAGAGAAATACCCTCATATTCAGATGAACCCTTATCCCGTTCCAGAATACCTCGATAATGTGCCCACCTGCTCTGGAATCCCGTATGGGATGTCACTGCCCCCCGAAAAGCCGGTCACAACATGGTTAGACAGTAAGCCTGTTTTACCAACAGTCCCAACTTCCATCGGGCTCCAGCTGCCCCCCACTATAGCTGGTGTGAACAGTTACGGAGACTCTCCAAGTATCACTCCTATGAGCAGGTCACCCCAGAGGCCTTCTCCTGCCTCCAGTGAATGCACTTCTCTGTCCCCGAGCCTCAACACTTCTGAGTCAGGTGTTCCGGCATCTGCTGAATCCCCGCAGCCCATTCAGAGCGGCTCATCTCTGACCAAGGCAGAACCTGTCACTCTGCCTCCCACGAGCACACGGCTCGGGGACCTTTCTGCAGGTGGGCAAGTTTCTGCAGCTTCCACATCTTCAATTTCTACAGTGGTTACAGACAGCAGCGTTGCAACAAGCCTTCCAAACCCTGTGCTTCCAGCAGTGTCTGACCAGTTTAAGGCGAAGTTTCCATTTGGTGGTCTGCTAGACTCTATGCAAACATCAGAAACCTCAAAACTACAACAGCTCGTGGAGAACATTGATAAGAAAATGACAGATCCAAATCAATGTGTCATTTGTCACCGTGTGCTTAGTTGTCAGAGCGCTCTCAAGATGCATTACAGAACACATACCGGAGAAAGACCATTTAAATGCAAAATTTGTGGACGTGCCTTTACTACAAAAGGCAATCTAAAAACACATTTTGGAGTTCATCGAGCAAAGCCACCACTTAGAGTACAGCACTCATGTCCCATTTGTCAGAAGAAATTTACAAATGCAGTTGTTCTTCAGCAGCACATTCGCATGCATATGGGTGGGCAAATTCCAAACACACCACTACCAGAGGGCTTCCAGGATGCCATGGACTCAGAGCTTTCCTATGATGAGAAGAATGTTGACACACTGAGCAACTTTGATGATGACATTGATGAAAATTCTATGGAAGAGGACCCAGAACTAAAGGACACAGGAAGTGATTCATCCAAACCCCTTATCTCTTACTCTGGGTCATGTCCTTCTTCACCACCTTCTGTGATCTCCAGTATTGCTGCTTTGGAGAATCAAATGAAAATGATTGATTCTGTCATGAACTGTCAGCAGCTGACCAGTTTAAAATCCATAGAAAATGGATCAGGGGAAAGTGACCATTTGAGCAATGACTCCTCATCAGCTGTTGGTGATCTTGAAAGCCAGAGTGCAGGCAGCCCTGCAATGTCAGAGTCTTCTTCCTCCATGCAAGCTTTGTCTCCTGTGAATAGCAATAGTGAAAGTTTCAGATCAAAGTCCCCCGGTCTCAGTAACCAGGAAGAGCCACAAGAAATACAATTAAAGACAGAAAAACCAGACAGTCCGCCACCCACAAGTGAAAATGGAGGCGCATTAGATCTGACATCCACCAACCCAGGAAGACCGGTCATCAAAGAGGAGGCTCCTTTTAGTCTGCTGTTCCTGAACAGAGAACGTGGTAAGTTTAAAAGTACTGTTTGTAATATCTGTGGCAAGCCTTTTGCTTGTAAGAGTGCATTGGAAATTCACTACCGCAGCCATACTAAAGAACGTCCATTTGTTTGTACAGTCTGCAGTCGCGGGTGTTCCACTATGGGTAATTTAAAACAGCACTTACTGACGCACAAATTAAAAGAGCTGCCTTCTCAGTTATTTGAACCCAACTTTACTCTAGGTCCCAGCCAAAGTACTCCTAGCCTGGTCACCAGTACAGCACCTACCATGATCAAAATGGAAGTGAATGGTCACAGCAAGCCGATCTCTTTGGGTGAGGTTCCCTCGCTTCCAGCTGGAATCCAGGTTCCTGCTGCACCACAGACAGTGATGAGTCCGGGGATCACCCCTATGCTGGCACCCCCCCCTCGCCGGACTCCCAAGCAGCACAACTGTCAGTCGTGCGGGAAGACCTTCTCCTCAGCAAGTGCACTGCAGATACACGAGCGCACCCATACCGGTGAAAAACCGTTTGGTTGCACAATCTGTGGTAGAGCTTTTACCACAAAGGGGAATCTTAAGGTAAGAGGCCACATAAAACTGCAAAGGCTTGGGGAGGGGGCGTGTTAAAGAGCACTGCTCTTGAACTCAGCAAGTTTTAGTGCTAAGTGTTTGTCCTAAAGACAGGTGAGAAGGGAGCTTCAAGGAAATGCTTGCTGTACGATGGCGGACATTATGCTTCCACTGTGTGGAAGATAAGGACCGGAAAGTGGCTGTGCAATGATGCAAACTTTAAAACTGGTTCCAGGTGTATGTGCAGGCATGTTTAGTTCTGACAGATGTGATGGCACACCCAGTCAGCTGATGGACATGTTCTGAGAGTTCTTATGGACCATCAATGCAAAATAAACCACAGAGCTTGCTCTGCTCCTTGGGTTCCTCCCCAATTCCTATTTTCTATTCCACTTTGCAGCCATTGCAGAATAGAAAGCCGTTTCTCACAATGGGTTTACAATGGGTTACTGCAGGACTGATGGATCCTATTCCTGTCGTCTGGTTAACCATCGGGATGCAGCCTGGGGAAAACATTTTAAATGTCCTTTTTAAAAATACTAAATTTAGCAAATTAATCAGTGCTTCTGACATGAGATAAAACATAAAAACAGACAGGATTAAAAAATAGGAAAAGAGAAAATACACCCATCTCCTAGCATGAGTAATGCCCTCAGCAATCTTCAGCATATGAGGACTTCCAGCTTGCATGTGAAATTGTCTAACCCAAGAGAGTACGTACCCTTTAGTCTTGCAGTGCTGTTTGTTTTCACTGAGAAGAAGCAAATGCACATTGAATAACTACTATGGAACTGGGGGTTCTTTGTGTGGGCTGGCTGGACCTTAGAACTGTGTCTTTACTGGAAATGTTTTATTTTCAATGTGAATTAAAAGGCATTCTTTAAGAAAAGCAAGTGCTACTGTAAGTAACAGCATTTCAGGCTAGACACCTCACCAGAGTGTGCTAACTTGGGGGTGCTTCTTGTCCATGTTCACTCTGCAGGTTCACATGGGGACTCACATGTGGAATAACGCCCCTGCACGCCGTGGCCGACGCCTCTCTGTGGAAAACCCCATGGCTTTGCTCGGTGGCGATGCTCTCAAGTTCTCCGAGATGTTCCAGAAGGATTTGGCAGCTCGGGCCATGAATGTTGACCCAAATTTTTGGAACCAATATGCTGCAGCTATCACTAACGGACTTGCTATGAAGAACAATGAGATTTCTGTCATACAGAACGGAGGCATTCCTCAGCTCCCAGTAAGTCTAGGCGGAGGCGCCATCCCGCCTCTAAGTAACCTTACCGGTGGCATGGACAAAGCTCGCACGGGCAGCAGCCCTCCCATTGTCAGTCTGGACAAAGCAAGTTCTGAAACGGGAGCCAGTCGTCCATTCACCAGATTTATTGAGGATAATAAAGAGATTGGCATAAATTAAAAGCATTCATTCCGAATAACTGTTGGACCTCTACTCGACACAACACTTGTCCTGTTCCATGTACAGCTTTTGAAGCTAAGCATTAGTTTCCTGACCTAAATGCATAGGTTCCCTTTAAAGTTTTATCCATAGCAGAAATACATAACTTTGTGGCTGCTGAAAAGTTGTCTTGCAAGATCCGCATGGTACTTCTTTCAACAGTGAGTTTGACTGTTACTGAGAACTTTGAAACCTTTTAATTTAACAGAAAACAAACCAGTCATGGAATAACTTCATTAGAAACAGAAAGAGGCTAGCCTACATTCACTTTGCTTCTTACAAAACTTACTATCACCTGAGAAAGGGAGGCTTCATTATGGCATTCTGTCACACATATTTGCTGGTTTTGTTCAAATTAGTTAGCAACTTGGACTATGTTTTTAGCAATCTTAATCTTAAATAAGTAATTTAGTACCCCAACGCTGTGTATTATTACAGTATCCTTGTCTGTAGTATTTATAATGTTAAGATTATGCGGGTAACAGACAATATACTAGCCCCAAACTTAAACGAAGCTTTTGTACTGCAAAATACATCTGCCTATGTGATTTTTCTTTTTTCTTTTTCCTTTTTTTTTAAGCAAGTTTTGTTTTACTATGAATAAGTGGTTTCTTTTAATGCAGGCAAAATTGTGAAGTTTTATTGGGAAAGATAGCATGCTTTTCATGTGCAAGTACCTGTCAGTAACAAACCTTTTTTATTTAAATATTTGTAGCTGCTATGTGGACAGTTGTTCTATTAAATGAAAAAAAAAATGTAGTGTGGATTTTAGCTCAATGATTCGAAAACAAGTTACAGACAAACCTTAGGACCATAAATTATTCACAACATTATAAACAGTTGTGAGTAAATACTTCATGTTATCAAAGCTGTACAATAAAAAGGTAATGTTTGTATAATGTGGTTGCAAACTCTTAATTTATACTATTGCACTTTTAGTATTTTGTATTAGGGAGGTTTGTCTATAATTTGAAACTGAACAAAGATGTAAACTATTTTATAAATAGTACTTTGGCATAAGGAATAAGGTGGAGGACCCTGTTGCAGTTTCTTGTTTTGTTTTAAGCTCAAATAATAAGAGATCTCATTTCAACAAAGCAGAAAATTGCAGAGAACTGTCAGATCCTTAGGAAATATGGGGACTGCTGTTTCTTAAATGGAAATGATTCATTTAACTTTTCTATGATGCCCACATAAAAGTGTGATCACCCCTGACAGAATTCTGATACAGTTATCTTAGGAGTGTGATATTAATACAAGACTAGGATATAGGAAGAAGAACATTATGTAGGCTTAATTTTCCTGTAATCTGTTCTGTCTCTTTCACACATAACCATGAGAAAGATGCTGACTGCCTAATAATAGTGGGAACAAAAAAAGAACTTTTGGGCAGCGTGAGCGGTAGTAACACACAAATGCTCTGTATTTATTTCCAACTGTCTGATTATCTTTTCAGATTACTCCAAAGCACAATGTACTCTGATTAATCAAATATAATTTTACGTTGATTGCATTGTTGGAATTACGCTGAGTAAACAAAAGGAATGGTTCCACTCATAGGTTAAGCAGGGGATGCTGAGGAGACTGGGGCTTAATCAAAACTTGAACAGTAAATGTTTTGTGTACTACCTCATTTTTGTGCATTACAAGCATGGTGGAGTTGACACTCTGAACTTCCGTCCAGCAGAATTGCTTGAGGGACATTATGGGTAGCTGGGTAACAGCGCAAGGAGTTTTATGCCCCTGAAGAACAAATCAGACAGTGAGGTCTTCTCAGTTGAGACTGAAAAATAGGACAATCTTTCTTATAAAACAGAAACCATTACTGTAAGAGGATGGACTATTTCTGCCATCATGTAATGGAGTGAAAAGACGTTCAAAGACTTATTAGCTGTTTGTTTCTATTGGAAATGAACAATGAACTCTACAGCTCCAGTTTCTACAATGATGAGATAAAGATATATAGATATAAATATATATCTATATCTGGGCAAAATTATATATCTGTAACACCTCTACAATATAAGATAATTTTTTTTGCCACAGTGTGTGGGTGGTTAGGGGTGTTTCCAAGCATTAAAGAAAAAGAAAACTGAGGTGGCTTAATGTTGCTGTATTTCAGCAATTGAATGTTTTTATTTATCTGTGTAATTTTTGGTGTGACTTTTTTTTTTGTTAGTATTTGGTACCATGTAGTGTTATCTCTATTCCCTAAAGAATGTGTATAACTTAAAAAAAAAAAAAAAAAAAAAAAGAAAAAAAAAAGAAAGAAAAATAGAGAAGAAAAAATGAAAAAGGAAAAAGAGAAAAAATATGTAAAGTGTTGTAAATAAGATGGTTGACGATGGTACAGTAAGAGTGACCCCATTTTGTATTCAGGGTTAGGCCATTCCTCTCTGCATGGTGAAGAGAGACACTATTTTTATACTGTGATACCATGTAGGGCGAGGAGCCTCCCTGAAACAGCTGGGAATTGTTACCTAGATCCAATATTTTTTATTATTAAATCTTGTTGGCTTGACACATCTACTGATTGAAATGGATGTCTTAGTCTAGGTTACTATTTTTGTCATATGGAATTGAATAAAATGCAGGATGTAATATTATTTCTGAATTGCGTTCCTTGATTACTCTAATAACAGAACAAGATATGAGACTAAGGTCACTTGTGGTAGATTGGTGTCAATGACTTCTAATCGTTGCATCTGAAAATCAGAGGAAGGTTGACACCATATATTCAAATGTTTTTCTAATTTATATTAACAGTGCAAAAAGATAGAATTATTAAAATCTCTTTTCCAATGAAAATAAATTTTAAGAGCATTTATCCCAAGGTAGTTGAACAAAAAAAGTCACAAAAAATTTTTTTTGTAGGGGGAAAAACAGACTTCAGAATGACTACTGTTTCAAATTGACTGCTTTCTAAACATTTATCCTGTACTGTCTAAGGAAAAAGCCTCCTTTTCAGGTTGTTTAAACATCTGCCTAATATTCACAATACACTGCATGATAAAATTTGTGAACAAATTTATCAGGAGCAGTTCAAATTCTAAAATACAAAAAGGAAAAAAATTGACAACTCGCATCCGTTCATTCCAAATGACATAACTTATATGTTTAAACCATGGTTTTGGTTTGTCTTTTTTTTCCAATAACCTCAATTATCAAAGCATGTCTGACTCTAACCAAATTATTTTTTCACATTGATTTAAATGAAAGTATTTACATTCTTAAGGCTAGGCATGTGGTTAAGTATCTCCTGCAAAAAAGCTGTATGTTTGAGTAAACTCCAAGCTGTTATATTCCGATGGTGAATGCCTGCTGCATTTAAAACAGACAAAAGATAAATAAAAGAGGAAAATCTGTATTAATCATTTTTCAGTGGCCTTGTTATGCAGATACTGTGTTTTATAAGACGAACCCAAAGAAGGTATGAGTTTCCTCAGGTGACTCAACAACAATGATAGATTTGTGCTTTTCTTCCTCCATGTACGTCCCTGAGTCTTGCTGAGAGAAAACATGATATGCAAAAGCGAAGAAAAGCAAAGGAGAGCTGATAGCTATGGTTCTGTTCAAAACACAAGAGGAAAATTACCTGCTTTTCCCTCCTCCCCCCCCAAAAAGGATGAAAGCAGAATGGTATCTATTTTTAAATATGTATGGGTTATTTTTTTTATCATATGAAGACATTAAATAATAAAATATGCTACACAGATGAAAATGGTCAAAGTCTGTTGAATTACAGATGTGTAAGAGTATAGCCATGTAGAAAATCTATATATGATCAGAAAAATTGCCAGTAATGATTTTTTAAGGGGAGTGTTCCAGCAAGGTTTTCAAACTTTTCACTTCCATTTTTCCTGTGAGTTAATAGAAAGAGAGCATTTATTAAATGATTGAAATAACTTAATTAATTGTTTGAAATAACTTAATTTTTACCCATTTTTTTTCCATTTTGTATATATTAGCCCGCAGTATATTACCTGTTTTGTTCTTCCTCTTTCGGCATATACTTGTTTTTCCTAAAGCTGCATTTGTGCTGTATTTGTGTTGCCTTTAATTTACTTCTCTGCATGTACTCTGTCATTTGGAAGATACCGTGGTTTATTTTTTTCCTTTTTCTCTAATTCTGCAGAGGTCAAAAGAGCTGCCTGTTTTTTACGTCTATGTGTAACACTAGCATAATGAATGATGAAGTCTGCAGTGCTGTGATCAGGTATGTGCATAGCTCACAGGATTTGCTGACAAACATGCCATTCGCACTCCTTCCTTCAGATGAAGGCATGAAGCTTGTTAGTGTTGCTGGTAGATGCAGCCGCAGATGGGCAGGAGGATGGAACTCCTCATCCTAACTTCACTCTGCCTGCTTTTACACCACTGAAGCTCTACAACCTTTAGTGGAGATGCTCCAGGTCTATTCTGGTGCAAGAGGGACTGTTTCCATGTTCAGATGATTTGCTTTTCTTTACACATTTCCAAAATAACAGCTAGCTATACAGTATTTTAAAGTACGTCTAAGCAAAAGCATTCCGGACTTTATTTTTAAAAAGAGGGAAAAGAGAATACATATATTTTAGTACATTCCACAGGATTATCCCGGTTTTAAAGGAGATCCTGAAAGCTGAATCTAAAAAAATATATGGCTGTGCCCCTTAATATATAATTTGATGTCATCATACAATTATTCAGAGTATTCACATAAATAAGTAAAAGAACCTGTAACTTTTATGCATAAAAGAATGGGAGATTTTGCTACAGCTCTGCTACACAAGGTATGTGCTCACAGGCAAATGCCTTCCCTTTGCAGATATGAAAGGTATCAGCAGATTTATGGAAAGAAAAATACACGTTTGTGCATGCCACAGGACCAATGTATAGTACCTTATTTTTTCAAAGGGAGAATGTCTCAGTCAATTGACAAAGTGACAAATATGAAAGTCAACAGCTTTGGGCTGTGCCACTGACATTTTTTAAGGATGTGGGCAACTTCTTTATTAGACTAATATTTTGCTTAAGAACAGTATTCTTCTGGGGTCTCTTGGAATCAGGAAATCAGGCCTCTGGGAACCCCCTTGCAGCATCAGCTAGCACCTTGTAGTGTTGGGATGAATTTCCCCATCAGTAAGATGGGGTGACACTTTCGTACCTACCTCACAGGGGTGTTGTGAGGAATAGTTTTATGTTTGTACAGTGTTTCAAAGATGGAAAATGCTTGGTATTATCACTGATTTTAGAGACTTTACAGTACATGTACTATTATTTATTATTTGTACTGCAGTAGTACCTATGAACTCCAGTCAGGACTGAGAGGCCTTATCCTAAATGTTGTACACTCACTCGGTTGGGACTGATACAAAATTTTACTCAGTAACATTTTTCAATGGAGATATTTCATTATCAAATGCCTATTTGATTACCATAGGGTTTAATTCAATTATTTAGGTGTTCAATTTGATTATCAGTTTTAGGCTATGGCAGAGAATTATCTGGTATCACGTTTGTTTTGACCTTGTATTGACTTTCAGAAAAAGTGCACCAATTTGCTATGGATACTCTACAATCAAATCCTGCCATCAGTGGAATTCTACTGTACTTTTTGCTATTAAAGCTAAACGTTAAAATACATGTGTGTGTACACATTATTATACACCAGTATATAATATATATACCTATAAACATGTATGTTTCAAATTTCTTTAGCTGCTTAGATTAATTTCAAACTGTGTGTGGCATATTTTGCTTAAGCATTGCCTATTTCTCATGCATCTTAAACATCATTAAAGGGTTTTGGCTCTCAGCAAAGATGTAAAAACTGGAAAACATGACAACAAAAGACATACTGTTGCTATCATATTTATGAAGGCTTGTAAGGAAAGTGTCTAAGTCTCAAATGTATTAAAAAAACCTCCAGTAAGTCATAGCAGTCTTCACTTAGATTATGTTGAAATAAACTACTATATCAGAATGAGATCACTGTATATAAGTATGTTAAAATGAATAAATAATTCCAAAGGTAATGCTTGCTATCATTTGGATGTTGAACAGAAAGTAATTTGTTTTCCAGTTAAAATATTCAATAGTTAATATTTTTTTACAGGTATCTGATTTGCAATACTGTATTAAGCAGCCTCTTTAGCATGTGGTCATGTGCTAAATATATTGGCTCAATTAATTCTATTGATAGTCTTGGCTTTTTTATTTGGTTGTCAGGAAAGTTTTTGGTTTAGTTTTGATTGAATCGTCATCAGCGATGTTAGTCTCACTGATTTCACTCAGGCACATCACAGAGTAAAAGTATGAGCAGCAGTGGGTGAATCTAGGCTAAAGAATATCTCTTTCTTTTCCTTCTGGATATTACTGACATCTCTCCATTACCCCATTCCACTCTGGTTACCAGCCAACACGTCGTAGGTTGTCGTTTTCCTTGTGTGTTGATTCATACTCATGGCTCAGCCAATTTTGTTGAACACTTGGAATTTGTTCTGCTGCAATGCACACTTCATACAGGACCTATAGATACACTACATAAGTATCACGTTTAATACAGACTGCTGGTGGAGTAAGTGCACACTTCTGCTGGAAGTCGTATGTCATTACCTGTTGTGTGTGGTGAATAAAATGGGCACATTAAAGGATGTGGTCATCAGGAGGTTTCTATCACTTTATACTCTCAATAATATGCTTACTGTAGGAGGATTGGTTTGGGTTTTGCTTTTTTAAGCAATTGTTGTAAGAGCAGTTATGAACAGATACCTTAAAAAGGTATACATTTTCAAGTAGTTTTGAGGGCAGAACTTGATTGAGACCTGCCTTTTTTTCTGCCCATTTTTTATTATAGGACTTTTCCCAACATAGTCTTCTAGATAAAGTCACAGTTAAAAATTTAGTCCTTCACTGAACTGAAATTTAGGTTTCAGTCTGCCATTATCCCATTCCAAACAGGCTTTCTAAAACCAAAGGGCTTTATACTAAAGCACTAGCTAATACATCTAATGGGTAGAAGAATCCATTTCCCTGTGCACTTTTGAAATTTTCTTAAAAGAAAATTCAGTTAGATCTTCCAACAGTTTCTTATGTATTTTGTGTCATTGAAAGTGATATCTATTCCAATATTTGGCAACAGTCTGGGCCACTCTGTAGGACTTTCTCTTACACTGGGTAGCCCAGTTCTCCATAATTTCCCCCAGGTAATGTAACGACATGTGCCAACCAATATTACTCATTAAAATGGATTTTTTTCAATGTGTTATCTTGCAACTTATTACAATAGGTGTAATTCCAGCCTCACAGAAGGTAGATTCGATGAGCCTGGTAGTCTCTGCAGCCTATATATTTCCCTTTCTCCAATCCCTACTACCTTCATGAAGTAGTTTGCCAGTGTTTCCTCTGTGATAATGCGTCTTCTGATTCTTTTCAGCAAAGTAGTGCTGCTATGTTCATTTCTTTGCTTTCATTGTCTTTCTGTACCTGGCCATGTTCTTCAGTTTTCTTTTGAGGTAGTGTTAGATTTGCCCAGTACACACATCTGTCCTTGTATTATGTTGAGATTAATTTCTTTTTTGATTTTGGGGCCAGGCCATATTGTCCCTACTCATATCTCCACCTAATTCAAATTAATTTTTTTTTGCTGGGACTGTGAGTAGAAGATACTACACAATGAAGCAAAATTCAGTGCCCTGAAAC
The DNA here is from genome assembly GCA_013397195.1 of Hylia prasina. Lineage (NCBI taxonomy): Eukaryota > Metazoa > Chordata > Aves > Passeriformes > Sylviidae > Hylia > Hylia prasina. The sequence continues at coordinate 294,656 of VYXD01001455.1, forward strand.
TGAAGAAACCCTGAAGAATTTTAAAATGCTTGTCCAGCTGGGATTACTGCACACTCACATGTTGAACGCTCGAGTTTGTTAACTTCAACTCTTGGGCCTGATATGCATACAACTAGTTCCACTCTTAGTTCCTTTATGTCTGGCAACTCTTTCAGGCCGACCTCAGTTTTCCATACTTTTTAAAAATAGTAGTATTTTACTTTTCCCAAAAACCTGTATGACAAACATGTTCATTTAGTGGCTAATATTTTCTATGCAACAAGCAAATTGTAACAAGGAGTAATCAAATTTTGCTATTTTTCAATGGAAGAATTCACATATAGTGCTGAGATGGAAGTAAAGCTCGTATGAGTACAATAAGTAGCCTTTTCTTCACAAGCATCTTTATAAGTAGCTTTACCTCTATATCCCTACTACTAAATTGGAGAAAAAGAAAGAGATCACAGACCGCGTGATAAGCAACCAACATAGAGATCATGGCAATGTACTGTTAAGCACAAACACAGGCACAGTACCAGAATTAAACACAATAGAAAATATAAAAATTTATAAAAATATACATCATTAGGAAACAGAACTATACCTCTATGCAATTAACAATCATAAGTTTTATTTTATTGCAAGGATTGACTTACCTGAAGTCAAGACCATCTGAGCAAAGCCAAGCAGCATGGGTTCAGCTTCTTGTTAGACTCAGGAAACACTTATTCAAGTTCAGTTGTTAAGGCTGGGGAGCTCCTGAAACCAGAAATATCATCTTGTCAATGTTAGTGTGCATGAATGTTACAAGTAGATTTATTTAGATTTTTTTACTTTAGATTTTTTCCAGCTTACCTCTACTCCACAGTCTTAGAAAAAAATGGAATATTTTATTACTTCTAAAGCTTACCTTAAGGTTCCAAAAGAGGGATGAAAATGGCCTGTAGCACATTCTGATAAGTGCAGCTTTTTTACTGGGCACAGACATTCTAATTTTCACAGGATCACTCCTGATTTACACTGGTATGGACTATAGTTACTTTTTTATCCCTTTTTCATCAGAGCAAGACACCTGTCTCTTTTCTTAAAGCATAAATTTTTCAGTGCATTTTTTGTGGTATAAATCACAGTACATATTGGAACAAGCATGGGATAATAGAATATTTATACTTCAGAATGTCTCAGACCTGTTCCCGTTCTAGAGGTCACATGTCACAGCAGAAGCTGCATCCACATAATTTCAAATTCTTTCACTCTCTTGGAAGAGGAGAGTTGCATCTAAAAGGAATATTAAGATTGGCCCTTGCCCCCCCAGATCCCACCTGGATATTGAATGGGAGTGTGTCTCTCAGCCTGTGTCAAAGCTTCCTGTGAATATGTTGCAGTCTGATAGGGCAGTTCCTGGCCGCCTGCCCTGGTCCTGATCAGCTCAAGGAGACCATTAAAGCCTATGAGGACAAACATTTCTTTCCTGAGGAGCAAAATGCACTTTTAGGTGGAGTCATTTTCTATCCTGCTTTTACATAGCTGTGCTTTTGAAGTAACTGGAACGGACTCTATCAGACCACTCCGTTCAGCATCTTTCTCTCTTGCCATTAGCAATTTGACTCGTATGTGATTTCATAGGTCATATCTCATGCTCCTGGGAAGCTGGGCTTCTTCCACCAGCTCATATGCAAAAAGTGAGTCACTCCTTGTAGGTTTTTCAAGGGATTCACTGAAGCTGCCAGATATCTTTCAGCACCTGTTTATTCATTATTTTATCTATGTATGTTATCTAGCCCACTCTTATTCCAGCATAAGAATGTTATTCATGGTTATTCAGGAACAATATTTCCTGAATACTTGTGTAGACAGAGTAGTCCCTTAAGTAATGAGTTCAATTAGACTAAGATACACTAAGCAGCAATTCAATAACAAAAGTCCTGGGAGGTAGAGGGAGAAGAGGCTTGCCAATTGCTTACACACAGTATGCTAGATGACAACTAAAGACTCCGTGCTGTGGCATATTTGGCACATGCTGGCCTTCAGTTATGCCTAGCAACTCCCAAGGTTTGAGCAGTTCCTTACTAAGGTTTTAATCAAGGAAAAAAAGTAGCATGGTGTGCAAATTAGTAAGACAACAGGCTGCATTTGAAATCTCTTTGGGGATGTTCATTCTTACAGAATACCAGCATTCAAGAAAATCAATTTATCTTCCATTTTTGCCTAAAAGAAAATGTCAATAGACAGTTTAATTTACCAATTCACTACCCTGAGCACAGGGTATTTGATTCAGAACTGTAACTTAAAAAAAACACTCTCAAAACTTGAAATGCATAAAATTTGACAGATTTGAATTAGGAATTATAATGGATTCAGGATTTGATCTGCATTCCTTATTTCCATTGTTATAACATCTAAATATTTATTCTAAGAAGATCAGTTAGCTGCATTTTAAATGGGCTAAACATTCTACCATGTTCTTGAAATAACATACCTCCACTATATATTCTTATAGAGAATAATACAGCAATTATAATGTATTATAGAGAATATATAATTCTATATAATGTAATGTATTATAGAGAATAATACGTCGCAAAAATGCCCAGAAATCTTCTTTGGCTCTGCTCGTAGTCTAGTGAGATTACATTTCTCAGTTTCCATTTCAAGTTCCTTTTGAAGAGCCTGCCCTGTAAATGTTGCTCATTTTTAGAGGAAATTCCTGCAAGATTTAAAACCCACTTCAAGTCATTATAATGACTATTCAAATGAAAACAAAACCCAGAACCTAGCAACACTACATGAAAATAATATGGAATTGGAGGATTCTATGCCAATACCTTTGAGTCATCTGCTTTTCAAGCTCCTGGTTTTGTGATAGCAATGCAATTCTGCCTGCCAGAGCATTAAGCATTCTTCTGCAGTTTTTGAGGGGGTGACTGCCAGTCAAAGCTCTTGACTGCTGCTGGGGTTAAGTCTTCAGAGGCTTGAGATATTGATGGAGGTTTCTTAGCATTGATTTTTATGGAGAATGTTAAAATGCAAAGTTTCACTCAAATGTTTCAAATGAATTACCTTATTATACTTGTCGAGCCACAGAAGCAAAGGAAAACTTCAGGTAATTACGTAAGAGCCAAAAGCAGGTTTCAGCTGCTGAAATCATGCCACAGCTTTAGAATCTGTGCTGATGTGCCATTCATGGTCTACAAAGGTCAGAACTTGCCCACTAGATTAGGATCCTTGAGCCAAACCACACCTGATTGCTGATTGACCCAGTAAAAGCAAGACCCTCATGGGGTATTGGAAAACAGAAAAAAAAAACCCTGTTTCTCTACTGCAATACAGAGATTTGACTGTTCTCCTGAGCACTTAAATTTGATGTTCTATAGTTTTCATGATTAGAGCATTATGCTAGAGCTGAAGCTATGCCAGGGATTTCAATATGGATTTTTTGTGCTTTGTTTTTAACTCATCTATATGCCAGTTCATTAACTTGAGGTAAGCTTTTCTCAGCTTGTATTTGACTTCTGCTATCATTATTCTTATAATTGGCTTCTGTCCGTGCTATTTTGTACACTGGCAAGTTGTACTGTTATGTTCACAGGATGTATTACTCAATAACTAGTTGTAATGTAACTGAAAGCATTCAGAGAAATCACAAATACCCATCACATTTCTGGTTTTATTTGTTAAGATTTCAGATACTGTACTGCTTTTAATTCTTACCTTTGGCTGAAAAGGGTAGGTTTGTATCTATTTTTTTTTCTTTCCATGTACACCTATAAGTAGGGCACAGTGACTAAAATGACCATGTACTTGGTAGCTGATTCTCTGTTCTAAAACCAAACTCACACTAGCTTTTACCTGAATCTGATATTTTTATTTCTCTCAGAGTGGTATAACTACATTATATAGTCCTCCATGAGTTATTTTGTGGTTTATATACAGGAACTGGGAGGACAGGTTTTTTCCTCTCAGAATGATTCAGAGATTTTAGTCACTTACTAAAACATTGCTACCAAAATGACCAGAAAACGTTGTTTTAAGTTGCAACAAAAGTTGGAGGCAATAAGTGGCATAGTCATGCAGGCAGCCTTACTACAGCACAGAAGTAACAGAGAAGAAGACAAGAAATTTGCTCAGGGGAAGGAAGGAAGGAAGGAAGGAAGGAAGGAAGGAAGGAAGGAAGGAA
>VYXD01001455.1:298891-329501 GCA_013397195.1 Hylia prasina
GGGAGCTAGCATTTAGGAAAAAATCTCTTTGTATATAATGTCGTCAAAGAATACAAGACAAAGGTAATACACAGTGTATATATATTATGTGCAGACATCAAAAAAAAAGAGTTTGATTTTGCTTATATGCCTTCAGACAAACATTACTCACAATTTATTCCTTGTCTTCAGTATTTCACACTCTGAAAATCACTCATTTTTAATTAGCAGCCCTGTTTTTGCCTCAATGTCAAACTTTAAAGCTCTAATTGCTCCACTGACTGCTATAAATGTTGTCCTACTGCAAGTTACAGTAGTACAGTAACAAATTCCATGGGCCCATTCTGAATATATAAAATGCATCTCAGCTAAGCAAAGCACTTACCTAGGATCATCACCAGCACTTCAGGACCCATTGCCTGTGTTCTGATATCATAAAATTGGCCTTTCAGCCCTACTGGAGGCACAACTGTTTCTGCAACTGTAGTAGACTGTGTATTTGAAGGATGTGTTGTAATTGGGCTTTATTGTCTTTGGAAGAAGCTGGGTGGATTTACTGAAGAAAATTCTTGAAATGCTGCTGAACAGATTCAGGGAGAAGCAGAGGATGGGCAGATCTGCTCAGTTTGTATCTTTCAGAGACCAAAAGGCTGAAAGAAAGGCTTGGAAGCAGACAGCCATGTCTGAGGGGTAACTGAAAAAATATCATAGGGGTGTGGGAAACTCAGCAGACCTTTCTGCATCTGAGTTAGTGAACTGGCTGGGATGACAGTCACACCTAAAAGGCTGCTATAAGCAGAGAATTGAATGTAACACATTTGACTTTGTTCTCTCTAGCTCCTCTCAGGATATTTTTTTTTTACTTAAAAGCTTGTTGTTCAAATAAAATCTTTTATTCAAATAGAAATTAGCTTTCCTGAGTTGGGGAAGGACACTGGAGGAGGTAGGTCTGCACCAAAGCTGTAGTTGAAATAGAGTCTCATCACTTTCTTCATATGTTCAACATGGCACCTTTCTTAGGCCACCACCAGCTCTAATAAATGCTCTCTTCCTTCATTCACTCAACCAGGATACAAACACAGCCAGAACCTGTTTCTGAACTGGTTTGTGTTCTTGTTCAACTGTTGTGAACTTGCAGTTCCAAGTGTCTGACCATGCAGGGTAAGAGGATGAGGAAAGCTTGCATCTGTCCTAGAGAACAGGGTGGCAAAGGAGGTCTGAGGTAGCAAAGCAAATGGTAAGGAATATCTATCCCCATTAGTTGGCATAGCCCATGCTTGGGCAGGAGGTGAAGACATTTCTTCCAACACACAGTTCATTTGCAGTTAAGTGCCTCCAGGCTCATTCCTGACTTTCTGAAATTAGTTTGAAACTAATCAGGAAATATCAACCAATGGAGAGCAAGGCTTTCCACTCCTATAGGTCTCTTCCCTCAGAACAGACTGTGAGCCCACATTGGCATTTGCTTTTATATGGTGCCAAATGCAATTTAAATTAGTGATCAAATACATACCTGAGAAAGGGGGAGCAGGGTGTTGGGGGAAGCTCATAGCTGTCACGTCTAAGTCTTCATGGATCTGGATTAGTTTGCTTTAGAGGCATAATTCACATTGCTTTTACTCCCTGATAGATGAAGTAGCAGGAATTAAGAAAAGGTTGAAATTGGATGAAATTAAAATATTCATTCTGGACAGAAAGAATGGATTTACTTGTGGGCATTGGTCAACCCTGTTCTTGCAGATGTGCAATCATATTTTGTACCTGTATTCAAATCACAACGATAGATTTTAAAAATGTATTTAAAGAAAGAGCAAATAACTGTTTAACTACTTCATTTCTGAAACACCTGTATTCTCTACAATGATGAATTGTGTTTTCCTATGCCACTAACATCTGAATTCAGCTGTCTGGGTTTTGCTTTCTTATGTATCTCTTGCTTATGCTGCTTTTAGGGTTGATCTGCCTATCTAATGCTGGTGAGCTCCTGAATATGTGCACATTTACAACTCTCCTCCCCCACCCTTTTTTCCCCCTTTAGTTACTACCATGGCTTGTGAACCATTATAACTCCACTTCTGCTGGTTTAATTAAATTTACCTATGGAAAACAAAGACATGAGATCTGGCAGTCAGGGAGCTCAGGGACACAAGGTGGTCTGTTACTGAATAAAGTGATGCTTGAGAGGTGCTATTCTTTATGCATCATCATGATCATCAGATAAGGAAGAATCATATGACACATTGCAAGAATGCTTTGAGGAAAGTGAAATTCTAATCCGTTCCCAACATAATCATAATGATGTAAATGTATCCCTTTATGTGGTGTAAAATTGATTTTTCCTTCCTGTTAACAGCTGTACAATTTCTGTTCTGCACACATTTTTCTTCAAAACCACCTGGTTCCCTCTGAGTACATTGTTGTTTGTTCCCTTGTCCCTTCTTTAAACTCATTCATTTTTTATTTATTTTATTTGCCATCCTGACCCTTGGTAAGGTTTAAATGATTATTCAGCAGTTGTGCACTGTTGAATTACCCATCTTTTGTTCCATGGTCTGTTTTGTTGTTGCTGTACTCCATAGACGCCTTTGACTCAATTATCGCTGATATTGTTAATCTCTGGGCTACTCAAGATGAATTCCCAAACTGTTTAAAGATGACATTGGTCTTTTCTATTCTTAAAAGACTAATTCTCTTGACAGAAATCCAGGAAACTTCAGTCTGTGAATGAATAAGGTAAAAAGGACAGAGCAATGATGTGATACTTTTTATCACACTGACATTGTAACTTGATTCTATTATAACTTCTCTGAGGAATCTGATATCCTAGTCCAATAAAAAGTACGGCAGCCTTTATTTTATGTAACAAAAATCTGGCTTGTTCATGTACATTGCTGGACCTTAGCTGTCAGAATGTGCTCAAAGGAGGGCACAGGGCTGCGCTCTGTTCTCAGAAATAACTTGTGTGGTTAGAAACATAAGGAGTCCCAGAGATGTCCCATGATACAAGGAAATTTTACTGATTTACTGTCTTGATAGGGAAGGGGGCAAACTACTGTGTTGCTGAATTCTCACGGGAAGGCAGGTGCGGTGAAATAAACATCTCACAAGCTCATTGGACTTTTCCAGCACTTGAACTGAAGCAAAGCCCAAGGTTTGCTTTAGAGGCTCAGTGAAAGGCCTCAACATACATTTGGGCATATGTGCTTGGATCAAAAATGCCAAGAGCAGCACCCATCAGGACCTCAGGGGACAGGATCACCCATAAATACCACCTGCTCTCAGCAACAAATGCACTCTAACAATTTAACACTATAAAGCTAAAGCACATGAAAATTAGGTAGAAGGAGGATTCCTCCATTTAGTCCCTATCTCATGGATTTAATAGCGTAATATTAATGCCAATGTGAATGTTAATAACTTAAGCCCACCTCTCACTTTTCTCTTGCTTTTCTGGCCTTCCACTCCTCAACCTCTCCATAGACAGGATCTCTGCTTTTTCTGTGTTTGCCTGCCACATCTCTCCCTAATCCTTGTCTGTCAGCTCATAGTCCCCTAAGCTCTGACACTATATTCAAACCTCACACCTGCTTTTATACTGGAATATCTCATTCCCTTGGCTCCAGTCACATTAGTCCAGGAGAAGTCAGTTCCTTGGACCAAGATCCATTCCAGTAGCAGAGCTTCCCACAGGATCTTCTGAGCGAACTAGTTATGGCTTTAGCCTGATTAGGTGGCTCAGATAGGACTTAGATACATGGCATGAAGGAGATTATTCAAAAAGGAGGATTAGACAGATATTAGGTAAATTGGCAGGGAGGCTAATCCTGAGCATGTGCAAGAGGGACAACTTAGTTGTCAAGGGACTTTTCCCTCTCCCTTATCTGCCTGGCTGCTGGGATAAGGTGCACGGGGAGGCCTGCAAGGCGAGGTGGATGTGTGGAAGCAAATGGAGTTTAGGTGTAGCTCCAACAGCTCTTAGTCTTACTGTTGGTCTTCACAGCACTCCTAAAATGGGACTAGACCTAACCATTTAGAGAAGGACACAGATCCTAGACTAAGAGCCATCAATCAACTTTTAGGATTTAAAAATTCCCTTCCCTTCCCTTCCCTTCCCTTCCCTTCCCTTCCCTTCCCTTCCCTTCCCTTCCCTTCCCTTCCCTTCCCTTCCCTTCCCTTCCCTTCCCTTCCCTTACTTTTTTCCAGTGACAGCAGTAGAGGTGGAAAGGGCATCAATGATATAGAAATATTTCATGTTTGGTCATAGGTACTTCAGTCACTGAGGCCTTGCAATTGAGATAGAACACTGAGACTTGCATTGGCCAGAATGGTCTTCCCTTTTTTTTTTTTTTTTTTTTTTTTTTTTTTTTTTTTTTTTTTTTTTTTTTTTTTTTTTTTTTTTTTTTTTTTTTTTTTTTTTNGACTTTTGACTTTTGACTTTTGACTTTTTGGCTCTCTGTCTTTGACCATAGCATCTTTTTATTTAGTATGATTTCTTTACCAGTTGTTCTGGCAGTGTACTGATCAGTTCAGACATTATTCATCTAATACTCTTCATTTGTGGTTTTAGGAATTACCATGATTTGGTTCTCATTGCTCCATATTAGACCTAGTTCTCTTTTTCTCATCTTATCTTACTTCCCTTCAAAGGATGAAGTGTCTTTTGTTTTGCAACATTCTCTGCATTATTCAACCCTACTTACCTTCAAATATTCCTAAACTGCCACAAAACCATATTTGTTAAATTTTATTTTTTGTGTTTGCCTATTAACTAACCTGCAAGTGCAGAGGTCTCAGGTATCAACTTTGGTATTTTCTTTTATTGGCAATTCTTTTTGCCTTTCATATAGCTGACCATTTTACATAAGCAAAGAAGAGTTAAAAACAACTGAGATTTCACTCTAAACTTTTCGTTTATTCCAATTGAAACAATATGTGCAGTTTTAATTTACACACTTCCATATAAGAATCTTTCAGAGATCCTGAAAAATTAATGTTTTAATAATTTCTTTATGTTTTTTATTATTATTCATTTCAGAGCAATGTATCTAATATTTTAGAGTATTTTAACATTTCAGCTGCCTTGAAGTCAAGTTTCTCTCTCCAAATTCATTCCCCACAGGTCAAAACTTTACCTTTAACTTGCAAGGCCTTGGACAGTTTGACTACATGCAGCCTTTTTGAGATAACCAGTTGCACTGGAAATGTTATAATGAAGTGAGGTATGTTTATGCACTGTTTATAGCACTATATGATGCTATTTGCAGTTAAACTGGGGTTTTGAATTTTTAATACCTGGAAGGACCAAAACCAAGATCTTCAGAGAGAGAGAAATTCACGATCGAGACACATGCTCGTAAGTTATTACTGAACTGCCTCAGCCAAAAGATGTATGACTAAAGGCCACTAGAGTAACAAAATTACTTTCCATGCATTTGAGCTTAAAGATGTAATTGCATCAAAAATTATAATTAAGTTCTTGTCGCTTACAAGAAAGCCAGCAAAGGATATAGGACCCTATGTTAAGCTACGCTGTCATCCCAGAACTCTGCGCTGCTTGTTTTACACTATGGAAAAATAGAAGGGATCAGTAGCTTTTTTTCCACTTACTTGTGGTCTCACTTTTGTGTTGTCTTCAAGGGAAGTCAACAACTTGATAGATCATCAAAACCATTTCCTATATCACCTCTTTTTTTTGTCCTACTCAAGTTGAATTCTCTTTAAACTGTCACAGAACTGCAAACGGGAGTGAGATCCTTGCAGAGAGATAGTTTTTAAAATGTAAACATGATGGTTTCAAATTTAAAATATGTGCCAAATGAAGCACATTAGGTTGTACTCCTTATGAGGCTCATTTACTTCTTTGCTATTTTTTTTCTAAATCACAAGATCTTTGCTCATTCAAGAAATAAATACATCTAATTATTGTGATGTGGAGAAAAGAGTTTCCATTTTTTGAAGTTATCCTGCCTGACAATAAAACAGCAGTTCTGCTCAGAGAATATAGCCAAAAGCATTGTAATTATTCTGCTATTGCATTTCCTATGTGCTTGGTTTTGAACTGTAATTATTTACTTCATTTTTAGACTTGCCTATATTTACCCATGGTCAGACTTTTCTGCATTTGTTTGACTCACATTACATCTAAACATTACTGAAATTATAAACACAACTCTGCTTCAATTACTATTTTCCTTCTTTCCTAATCAGGCTTTTTTCTTCTTCATTTTTGTGGCTATTGTCTGCTCCCCTTTACCTACTCTAGACTGTTTCAGTATTTCCTCTTTGTCTCCATGCAGCCCTGTCCCACTCTTTTTTTGCTGTGTCCACTTCCACATAACTGTGGGCTGCCAAACAGTCTTCCTTCACTTCCTTCTACTTTTGTCTTAGAGCCACTGGGCTGGATAAATCACAGGAGACCACTCATTGACTGCAAAGAGAAGCAGGTCAGCTCACTCCACTCTCCATGCCTTGAACCTGTATGAGAGGAAAGAAGGGGAAAAAAATTAGTTGCTTCTTTGTGTGTCTTGTGTCCTGTGTTCTCTGTCTGCCTCAGTTTTGTGGCCTCCTTTAAATATAGCTTTATTTGGGTCATTGGGAGAGGAAAAATAGTGTTTAATGTATTCAGATATTTCAGTGAGACCATTAGTCTTGGGATGGGATGTTTTGGGATTTTCCCTACTGTTCCTAAACCAGTATTTAAGTAATATAGTATGAGCAAGTTAGAGCCTTTATTGCTAATCAGAAAGCTTAAAGCATTCCCATCCACATGCAAAAACACGAAACTTGCAGTTCTTTTATTAAAAGCCAGAGATGCATCTATGCTGGTGCTGAACAATTAAGCCCAAGGGACAAAAAGATTAATCAATACATTGTTCAAAACTGACTGAACTCCACAGCGTACAGGAATCAAATTAAAAATATTTTCTGATCTCAATATTCACTATACGGAAGATAAAGCAATAAGGAGGAGTGGTTATGAAAGATAATAAAGCTTTGGGGTGAAAAAGTGAATGAACTAGTACACTTAAGCCACACATGAAGTGTTGTGGTGGCTGATATGCCTGAATATGCTTAGGGCATAGCTGAGGGCTTGGACCCAGAAGGATTTTGCACAAGCTGCCTGAAAGAGTTATTGATACAAGCCAATTTAGCTGCCCCAGTTGTGCTGGCATCTGTCAGGAGCTTTCTTGCTAAATAAACTTCTACTTCTCCTTCCTGTGTATTGTGCTGGTGGGTTGTGTAATTGTTTTTGTAATAAAGAGGCTCCTTAAAACACCAAGAATTACTTCTAATCTGAATTACCAAAGTTCCACTCTGGGAATATATATCCAGATTACACTATGTTACTTTTGAAGAGGAGACAGATGTTCATGGCTGTGAAACAGATCTTTCAATATATTGGTTTTCTCCTTGTGCAGTTCACTACTCAGCCAGACTTTGGGTACAAGGCAAGAGGCATATGGACAGATTTTAACTCATGATGAAGCAAGTATGTTTACACAGGATCAGTGAAAGTGAGATTTCTGTATTTTCAGGAATGTAGAAATGAATAAATAAAAAAAAAGATCCTCTTAGAACACTTCATGATAGAACAGCAAAATATGGAATTAAAACATCCTATAACAAAGCGGTTATATTTCTTTATGTAATACCTTTATTTAATTCCTAAAGTAAGGTTCAGAGGAAAAATGCATACCATCATTCAAGGATGAAAAGAAGGAAAAAAATACATGCTCTGGAAGTCACTTCTCATATCACCATGTCATGGCTGAATTTTAGTTACCTGAGATAGACTTCAGCAAGCAAATTAAGAAGCAAGACCTCTTGAACTATATATTACAATCATGATTGCTGTTTGCAGCCTTTTTTTTTTTTTTTTAATTGGATATGCTTATGTGCACATGGAAATATATATGTAGTTCAGTTGACTATAGGGTTTTTACACATGAATGTGACCTATATTAGAGATCTGGAAACCTTCTGAGGTACCTGCCAGATGAATTAGCACAGGGACAAGGCCAGTCATCTTAACTGTTTTCTTTTTACTTTGTTGAGTGTCTCCTCAATCCTGTATTGCAGCTTAGTAATGAGTCGCAACTGACTGCTAGGATTTACACTATAATGATATTATTATAATTATATCATGTCACCTCTTATTCATCTGCCTCATAAACTGACCTAATCTCTCCCCATGTGGAATTATTTCCTGGTGTCTGATCACTTGCCCGTATGTCCTTGCAGTTTATTGTATTTTTGCCCTGTTCTGTGAGAAGTGCTGACAGACAGTAAGCAGGATCAAAACTGAAGGGCAGATATTAATTTGTAGGATCATATGATAAATGCCTTCTAGATAGTGTCTTCTATTTCATCTCTTAATACTCCCAAAAACACCGTGGTTTTGTTTGTGGTGGTTTTATGTTCATTTTTAACTTACAGATGCACATTGAGCAGATGGCTTCATTTAAGCCACACACAAGGATGTCAAGGTCTTTTTCCTGAATGTTTATAGTTAATTTAGAAAAGCCCAAAACTCCCACTGAAGTCAGTGGGGAAAATCAAACAAGAACTGCTGAGGAAGGCTCAGAGGCTGTCAGGATATTACAATCTAATAATCTTCAGCATAATTTAGGTTAAAAAAAAAGGTAGATTCTTTTTCTGAGATACAAAAATGATAGTGCTAATAGCTTTCTTTTGGTAAAACTGGATGCCTGTGATTGTCTTGGGTTATGGAAGCAAAAAAATTGTATTCTATTTTCATCTGCTGAAAGCAGTTGGGGAAATGTTTTTTCTTTATTTTTTGTTACTCTGGGGGAAGGGGGGTGGGTACTTTTCTGATAATGGTTCAGATGTTAAAACCGGGTGGGGTATTGTTTCTTATCTCTTTCACCACCCCTCCTCCCTCCAGGGGGATATTTTCTGCTAATGGGCCATTAAGGCTCACCAGTGACATGACACATTTACATTATGCCATTGTGAGATGCTCCACCCACTGGCTGGGGGCTCCAGGGTCCCTNGATGTAGCTAGCCATTTCTTGGAAAGAAATAATTAGAGAATAAAGCTTTATAAACAGGTCACAAAACAATGTTTCCTTATTCCACAGACCAGAAGAATGTAGGACAAAACTTCCACAGCTGGAGGTTTCAACGTTCTTCTGGAGGCACATGAAACCAATTGGTGTTTAGCATAACTGAGAATTACACTTTATTTAGGTGACGCTGCATGGATTCAGGATCCATTTTAGTCTGTCAGCTTTTGAGGTGTTTTCCCCTGGGTCTAATGCTAATGTTGCTGAGAGTATTGACTCCTTCATGCAATCCAAGGAAAACTAACAGAGTAGTTAGTTTTCCTTGGGAGCATGAATCTGGCTGTTCCCATTACTCGCCTCCTCCAGAAAACCACACATGGAAGATGTACAAGAGCATAGGACATATTTTGGTTAAATCTAGAAGTACAGGGTGTAAACAGCCATATCTCAGCTCAGCTTCAGTGGTGGGGAATAGGTACTAATTGGGCACAATGACTGATATTTGGCACCTCTCTGGTCTCGGCTCAACTAGATGAACAAAGCCATCTACAACAGGGGACTTTGAAATCCTGCCCTGAGTTAATAAATGACCAATACTGTGTGAAGAGCTTTAGATATATTCATGTCCTTGGAATTGCTGACCACATATGTAGCTGAAACTCCTGTAAGACATCAGTAATATTTCAGTAGCTCATGCACTTCTTATGGGAACTCTCTTTAGCATTTGAATAGAAAGCGTACTGTCCTCTATCAAACTGTATTTTTATTATTGCATTCTGGTGTTTGGTCCCTACATTTCATTACACTTCTCAAGGACTATTTCTTTCTCTAATGCTTTTCCATGGTAATATAAATCTATTCAAAGTGGTAAGTGGAATTTGCATGAACCTAAAATTTTGTGAAATTTATCTAATCTATTCAGTTATAATATTATTTTCAAGTATTATTGCACTTTTTGTTGTGCAGGTACAAACTGAGGTTGTTTGTTGGAAACAATCTGGCTTTGCAAAGAAGTCCTATTCGTTCTCTTGCAACCTTACAAGTAATTTTTGCAGATTGCTTGAACAATTATTTATATGCATTATATGTTAAAACAGATCTTTTGTTAAAAGTCCATTATGGAATTAGAGAAAACCATCTTCAGCTACTGACTCTGTTCTGTGAGCTGATGAATAATTTGAGTTTTGTTTTTGCAAGCTTATATGTTCATTAGGTAACCATTCATCTCTTATGAGTATGAATACTCGCCCTCTTATGGTATATAAATACCCACCCTCTTATGTGGATATTTTTCCTGTCAAAATGTTTCTTTTGCAATAGGAATTTACTTAGGGAAAAAACAGGGGATTCCATGTCCAGCTGTCATAAGTCAGTAAACACTGAAAGAAAAGAAAGAAAATTTCTGTGAGGCTTTTGGTTTCTTATATTGACATGGTTAGATTGGGAGAAATCCTTTAAAATCTTACTAAGGGTAAGAAAAAAACCAACACGTCAACTTTTCAGACCAAAGAAATTCCATCAATAATTAAAACATATATGAACTAACAGTAGCTCAGTGACAAAACCTGTAGTTTGTGAGGGGCAAAGCTGCATGATACAGCTAGGTTCCAAATAATCAGGAGGCTACTGAGAAAGGGTTTGTCTAGTTCCTCTGGTTGTCTCTTGGGTAAGAGCCTCACACAGGAGTCTGTCCACTCCCTTACACATAGTAGTATTGTCTTAACTAAGAAGAACAAGAAATGTCAAGAAATATTAAATAATGGATTGAAGTCGTGATAACCTTTTTTGAATGCTGGCACCTAAAGAAAGCAGATGGAAAAATCTGATCTGGCTGTGGTCAATTCAAGAGGTAGAGAACATGCTTGTTTTGATTCATGCTTCTGGCCAAGATGACAAGAAGTGGCATTTTACTAGGAAACGAGAGGCTTGGTCCTGTCTCCCATACATATGAATTTAGTGCCATCTGAGATTCCCTCAGGTATACCACCTGATGCCCTTGGCCCACTGCTTCAGCAAGGTTAAGACCTCTTCTAGCCCTACATCATGTTTGCTGGGCCCATGCAGAAGTTTTGGCAATCTAAGACATCACTTCTCTGTTTTAAGGAAAGTGAACCATACACAAGGTGATGGCTGGAATGGCTTTTTCCTCATCCAGTATTACATATAGATAAACTATGTCCAGGTTTTGGTGTGCGTGTGTTTTGCAGTGTGTTTTATGCAAAGGGCTGAAGGTGTAGATGTAGATGAGGAAAATGCTGGGTGACAATAACCTAAACCACCACAGGTGGTTTTGCAGTGAAGAATTCAGAGCTGCTTTTGCTGCTTAGGAAGAGGAAAGTGGTGGGAGTCTTCATGGGGATTTTTAAATTGTTTTAATGAACTATTGGACAGTAACTGCTTAGACCATTACACAATAACAATGCTGCAACACTCAAACATTCTTTTTAACAAGGGGTCAAGGTATTAATTTTTAATTAGGGAAGACAAAGACAGGTTAACAGGTTACAATACTGCTATATGTTCTTCATTTGGCTAGGCCCTTAGTTAATTGTAGACCTAGGGAAAAAACCAATATCCCCTCACCCAAAGACCATATCATTATCACTAATTATTCACATATTTTATAATATCTACATTCAGGAGGGGATAGAGTACTAAACTGATTAATGGATTCAGTACAAATAAATATTAGCTTTATTTAAAGAGACAACATTCTTCAATGGCTAGACTCAATCCTATTGACTACTTCCTGTGTTTCAACCAAAACTCTCATGTTGCCCATGAATCTCAAGCCTTAATTTCTAGTCAAGGTATTAAGACAGATTGACTTCAAATGTCTATTGAATACAAATTAATATCTGCCCCACGTAACAGCTTTGCTCCTGTGATCCTCTTTCTTCATCAGTTCTTTGGAGCTACGACCTGTTCAGAAAAGTATACAAAACTTAGAAGGCACAGGTGGATGCCTGTATAAAGGCACTGATTATACTCCAGTTGTCAGGACTCCGCTTCCTGACAGCTCCTCTGGCACAGGTGCTTCCTGATCTATGCTGCTGATGGTCAGGCTGGGCAGGTGATTGCTGCCCGGCATCTCTGAACTCCTGATTCTGAGTATTCTTTTTTCTTTTTCTGCCTCCAACAGTCTTGTTCTGTATCTAAATGTTTACTATGCAATCATCTGATTTTTGGCCAGGACTTCAATGGTTCCTTGCTGATAATTTCCAAGGCTGCAGAAAGCTGCCAAGGGGGTCATTAGCACAAATCCATAAACATCTGCTGTGAGAGGGAGTTTTTTTGCCAAAGATAGTAAAATTGGGAAGGAAGTAAAGCTACCCCAAAGAAGTCAAGGGAAGCAGCACTTCATCTGTAAATGAAATCAAGCTCTGCTGGGAACAAGGCCTTTTCCTTCTGTGTCCAGATTGATGGTTCAGCAGTCTGGTGGCTGAGCAATCTCCTGGAAACTGAAGCTGAAGTAGGAGGGATTTGTTTCTGGAAGAAGAGAGCTAGGAACTTAATATCCTTTCTTCATGATGTTGAAGGAAGCACAAGAGCATACATACATATATACATACTTTACATACTGATTAGGGTGCAATCATTTATATATGTTGAGGTTTATACAGCTCATCTGCCCATTGCATGCTGCCAAATGTTAGGTGATGATAGCACATAAGTGGTCTGGTACAGTGAATTTGATACCCCTCTTTTTCCTCTTTTTCTCCTACCTGATAAATCCGTGTGTTGAATGTACACAGATGCTTGTGTCTAATCCATGAACTATGTGCTAGGGAAGAAAAGGATTAGACTAATTTCTAAGTAACTGGGATGGCACTCAACTGAGTACCAGATCAGTGCTCAAGTCAGCTCACCCAGGTGAAGGACAAAGCTTTTTTTCCACCCATGTTGCACCCAGTGATTTAGTGGGAATGGAAGTGAAGTGGGAGAAAATTGTCTGCAGGTTAAGTATATTCTGTTATAGATGAAGCACAAAATTAAAGACTGTGGACATCTGATACCCCTCAAATTAGCTTTCTAACTGCACAAGAGATCTCACCTCCAGAAATATAAATATCACAGAGGATGTAAGAGGGGACAAGATAAAAATATCTGTGATGGACCACTTTGCAGGCACACTGAAAAATTGCTTCATTCAGTACACATGGATGTAACTTCAAGCACAAAGTAATGAGCAGTTAAGTGATGTGATATAGGGGAAAGCTAGCTGGCAAATAATTTAAAAAAAAACAAACCCTTTTTTCAGAAAACAGTGTACTAAAGTATTTAATTGTATGGATTACCTTTTTACCTTTTCCATTGCTGCTGTTTCCTTTCTGCGTAAATAAGGATGACAGGAAACCTAGAAAATAGCATCACCTACTTAAAGATATGATACTTACAGCTGGAATTCTCCATGCAAGATCGCTATGCTGAAATGGAAAACAGCCTAAATCAAACTTTCCACTCACCTCCATGTAAGGACATATCAAATAAGTCTTTTGGACTCTCATACTATTTTATGTTATCTATGTAATTACATAGGATATAATTATATAAGCAAAAATATATTGATTCTATAATTATATAGAATGCAGAATAATACATAAAAACAATTGGGTCTGAAAAAATTATGAGAATATTACAGAATTCTTGTAGTTAGTTTCTAGTGAGGGATGGTCTGTCCCTGTGCTATACAGGTTCTCCTATCACCTGTGTACAATTTTGCCTTAAATCAAAGATTTCCACCATTGAGAATTGTGAGGAGGTGGGATTTTTTTCTTGCTCACTGCAAAAACATTTCTGTTGCTTCTAAAAATGAGAGTAGGGAAAACACATCACTTTGCCCATATTAATTGTGAGTAGGATTCTTTCACTAAGGTGTTCCCATGGCTGGGAACAGAGATTTGAGGCTTGATGTGGCATTGCAACGTTTTCTTTCAGGGATGTTTCTTTTGTCATTATTGCACATTAACTGCCCAGATTTGGCCCCATTACAAGTCTTTAGAAAATGTCTCTCTTCATATGCTCTTCACAGAGTTGTCAGGCTGGCTGCTGCCTTCATGAAAGGGCATGTTTACTGTGAATGTGCTCTAGCTTTTTACAGATGTTCTTCCTGGGTTGTTTAGTACCAAGAAGGAGATCAGGCACATCCCCTCTTGCCCTTTCATGCCCTTCTCATGTATAAAGGAAAAAATGCCTGAATTAGAGGGAGAAAGAACAAGTCCTAAACTAGAACGGTAAAGACAAAATGAAATAGGGTAAGGATCTGAAAGGTTAGACTGTCAGGCCTTGGGGAAGACTCTGACTGAGAGAGCAGGGGATTCTGGCATTCAGACTGAGGACAGGAAGGATTCCTGAGACTTAGTAATGAATTCAGAGGCAGGACAGAGGAGGGCATTCCACCTACATAACCTGGGAGACTAAAAGTAGTGTGTCAGAGGTGAAGGTTAGTATGGGAATAAGAGGTGTCTAATAGCATTGGGAAGGAGAGTCTAATAGCATTGCCTGGCATGAGCTAAGCCAGGAGTTTTAAGAAAAAATAGTCTGTGTTCAGTGTAACTAAATGGCGTCAAAAAAGTTATAGAGCTGCATTAAGACTGTGGAAATTTGGAGGTCAAATGATGATGCCATTTTTGTCTTGCTTTATTAGACTAATAGAGAGAGGCTGAGATTTTGGTAGGTTTGTTTGGTTTTTCTTTGTGCAACTTTGAAAGGGAATTAATCCTTTTTTTTTTTTTTTTTTTCCTGACAAGCATAAAAAGAATTCTGTTCCTCAAAGTGCAAGCATTTATGAGGACTCAGTGAAAGCAAGAGCCTGAAAAGCCTAGGAACACTTACAGTGCTTGCCTTGGAGCATGTGTTACACCCTGCATGATACTAACCACCTAGAGGACTGGTGTTCCACAACACACGCAGTGATACCCTGCAGTGTGGTCGCTTCTGATATTTATGCAGCCTAGAAAACACAGAGACTCAAGGGAGAAATGATCTCAGAATATAAATACTTTCTGGTAGAATAAGGAGCAATGGCCTGAAACTAAGAGACAAAACATTTAGACTTGCTATTAGAAAAATGTCCTTAATGGTGAGAGCAATTGGGCAGAAGAGCGGATTACAATGAGAAGAGATCAAGGAACTGCTGCTATTTTAGATTACGTTAGGCTGAGAATAACAGTAAAAGCCAACAATACCTGTGCAAGTTCATTTTAAGCATTTCACACTTGTAAAAGGTAGGATTTTTAAATAAAAAGATACAGTTATTATGGGCTCTTTTTCTTTTGATTGTTTTTCGAAGCAGTGGATATAATATATAATGATTGCAACCAAAGAAAATGGACTGGGGGAAAACCTATGGGTAACTGATAAAATGCCTTATGAAATTCTGAAATTTCTTCACCAGAATGAAGATACAGCATATACACTCATGGTATTTCTTGGTTACCACTTCTGGGAAACATAGAACAATGCTGAGTACTGTGAACTCAGCTCACCTGGGAGAGCTAAGCCAGTTAGTGACAGGAGGGATGTGTTCAGCAGTAGCCAAATTATGTGCAACCTCACTTTTCCACTAGGGTGAAGCTTTGCAGCTCTGAAACTTGACTGATCTGTCATGATGGATGTCTGGAGGAGTGGTCATATGTGGAAAAAAAGACTAGATGTGTTGTAACACCAAAGAATGTGTTTGCCATTTGAAGAAGGTAGACCTCAAAAACCTTTGCAACACTAATAGGTTTTCTCCTGTTTGTGTGCAGTTTATTGCCTCTTGCATATGCCTTTGTGTCAAGTCAGAATCTCAGTCATGCACTAACTCTAAACTATGACCGTACTAATAATAAGAAAACCTACCTAGTTATTACAGTATTGGCTTACAACATGATCTGATATAAAAGAACCAATTATATTATTTGAAACAGAGGCAAGCATAATACCCAGTGCAAGTTGTTGCAGAAATAAAATAATAATCTCATAATGTTGCTTTGTTTCTGATTTTTAATAGCAGGCGACATCTGGAATAAGTAAATGTTATCTAGTATCATGAAGAGTCAGAAAGGCTACATACCAAACCCTTTTACAATTGAAAATAATGAATGCCTGTGGAAATATTTCTGAGTTATGACAGAACTGAAATTTTTATTGTTCTTATCTACTCACTTGCACTGTTGCTATAAGAATTTAAGCCATCTTAGCACAGTCTCTGAACCAAAAATAAAAAATCAATGACTGAGATAAATAGTGAGATTGAATGTATTGAATGTAACTCCTGAAAATGGTATTGGGATACTTCGAAGCCCCAGCAGATGTTAAGGCTCAAAAAAGATGTTAATAAAAATATGAATTTATATATCCTTTTGTAAAGTATTTGTCTCCTTAGGCAGTAAATTAAATAAATTAATATCCTCTACAAGAATGATGAGGGGAAAGTAACAATGGGGGTTAATAAGCTGCAAAGGTAGTTCTTGAGCTCCGAATGTATTTTTCAAGAGTAAGATTTCACTCCAGACTTGATGATCCAAAGTGCCTCATCTTTTTGTTACATGAAATATATGATGGCACAGGTAGTTGAATTGTTTGTCATACCAAGCACAGGAGACTTTTACTGAACCTTCACCATCCATTGATTATCTGCCATACATTCTGTGGCCTGAGCTTATTTGTTTTTTATAATTTAAAAATTTGCTTAGGGGACACAATTTAAAAAAGATTTTGCTATTGTTAAGACTTTATATTTAATTATGCAAACATAAGTGATATAAAAAACCCAGTGAGGATTTCAGAATCGCCACACAAAAAATAAACTTATAACTGTGCCACGTAGTCTTGGAAAGTTAATTGATAAAGAGGCAAAATTAGCTTGTTCTTATCTAGACTGTCCATATTTTTTATTTTGAAGAGTAGGGGGTTTTTTAACGCTATTTAAAAGATCTGCTCCATTACACTGTGGCTTTGCAATAAAAACTCAGTGTGGGACAGAGGAACATCTGTGCTATCTCAGAAGTATCTTAGTGAACCTAAAATTGCCTCACACTATTTTTTTCCCCTTTGTCAGAAACTTGGATAACGTGGCTGAACATAGTTTGAGTTTTCTTTTAGTTTTCTCAAGGCTCTTAGAAAAATACTTCATCTCTTTTCTTTTAGCTGAGGGATAAACTTTTCAAAATATGTATTTAAGTATCCAGTTTTCCAGCAAAACAATTTTATCCGTATGCTTTTGATAAACCTAGCTTAGAACCACAAACCATCATATTTTCCATGATCCAGAAGGGGACTAAGGTAGTTTTTCCATTTGCAGGGGCAGAATTCTGCTAACAAGGAGCCAAACCTTTCTTTCAGCTTCTCCCTTCTTGCCTTTTCTTTGTAACTAGGAATCTGTACGCAGCACTGCTCTGTGAAAGAAGTAAAATACTTTTGGTTTGTGCCCTTGCAAAAAAAAAGGCATAAGGAGAAAATGGTCAACCAGAACCTTGTCTTTTGATTCCTTCTTCCTAAATAAGCACCCTTACCCTTCAGAGACATCACAAATGTAGATAAAAGATGGGTGAGAGCTCTCTCTGGCTCATTTGCTGGAGGCAAATACAGCTCTCAGAAGAGAGCCGGTAAGGACCATATTTTCAAACAAAGCAAATAGGTACACAAAATGTGCAAAGCACAGGGCAGGTTTGAGGGATGGATAAGCGGGCACAGACTAGGTAATTTCTGCCTTAACTTTGAATATGAATGGCAGAAGTGGTTGAAATACCGGCAATGGTCCATCAGTCACATGGACTGAATCCTATTGGCTCTGCTTAACCTACAGAATTCAAGGAGGGGTGTCTTGGCTATGCATCTGAGAAGGGTGTAAGGGTGTAACCTTGTGTTCTACAGAGTTGTGTACAGCTTAAAATTGAATTACAATAACATAAATCATAAGAACAAATGATTCTAGCAAAATACTTAGTGTCTTCAGGATGGTAGGACTGCAACTGCAACAAAACGGGTACAATCCACAGTGGCTTGTGAATGTTACCTAGATTTCATCTAGAACAAGATATTTTTAAAATCTTTCTTCATAAAATGAATATGTAGTTTTAAACAAGTTCACTCACAGGGAAAATTTAAGAATAATATAAACAAATCTCTGCTTAAATTATTATATTATTATATATCATATTAATATTATATATTAAAAATTAAGAATAATATAAGCAAATGTCTGTACACTAAAACTCTAAAAATAAGAATAGTACAAAATTCAGCACTGCAAAGCTCTTTTCTGCCTACTGGGACCCAGACACTGGAGAACTACTGATTGCCAGATCTGTGCAGCAATATGGTGCTTTTAGGGCTACATCTCTTTGCTGAACTGCATTAAAAAGAGCAAGGGGGTTATTTTTGTGTTTTAGAGCAATTATTATTTTTGTCATGTAGCTTTATAAGATCAAGATTAACACTTAGAGAGAATATGCATGTGTTCATTATTACCATCATAACAAAAAATGTTTCTGAAATATGCAGTTGAAAAGCTCCTTTTTTATTATTTGTTGTCTTTCTGCTTTACTTTGGAAAATCTCTTAGAAAAATAAAAACTTAAGAAGCCATATTTTTTGAGCAAATGAAATGCAGGAGGTAATAGTTGCTCAGAATAGCCTAAATTTGCAAGAACAGCAATCTTTGTCTTCAGTTTCTTAAATCATCAGAGAAGACCTCAGCACTGTCCTGAAATAGACAAGAATGCAATATGATTGGATTCTTTCTACTTTTTGCCATTTATTTAATACAAAATCATCAGTTTATGGGAAACTGTTGTTAAGAGGTGGGATTGCATGAAAGGGTAGAATCCTTGTGTCCTCTCTCCCTTCTTGAGAGGATACAGCTCTGCAGGATTCAAATCTATGTATGGGGCCCATTTCCTTGAATGCACAGCATACTTGCTCCAGAGCACGGTTTCAAGACTCCACGTCTTTTCGTCAAACAGTAGTGTAAGCATTTCTAGTCTTGTGCTTGACTGGACAAGACAAATCATAGGAGTTTATCTCAGCCTTAACTGTTTCTTGAGAAAAGGAACTATGTATAATTTTCTCTGTTTGTTACTTCTTCAATGCAGTACAGAATGGGCATTACCTATGTCAATGTGCTCCATGAATCTGAGGCGGGAAAGAAATGAAAATACCATAATCACCCCTTTGGAAATGCAGGAAGATTTAGACAGAATAATTACTGAAGCTGGAATTTAGCCAGAATGCTGACTCTGAACACATTTTCTGTTCCAAATACTACTGTGGGTCCTTTCCTGACTGCATATGGCCAGAACCTGATTTTTCACATGTGTTATAGCAAGCTGCCATCTCCTTTCATCCTTGTCCTAAATTAAGAATGACATATTACATCCAAATCATAGACCTGCATTATCAACAGCTCATAGAACAGTCTTCAACATAATCAGTGTAAGTAATTTACCAGATAAAAGAATGTTAATAGCAAGTACAGTATAATTTATGTGGACACAAATTGTACCTATCTTTCAGAAGAAGAAAGGCACTGCTGCGTACAAAGAGTGGATCAAGAGCAAGGTCAAGTGTAAGCACTTCTGTTTAACATGCACAGCCTGAAAACAGCAGGAAGAGCTTTCAAAAACAGATGGAAATTATACCAAATAAAGTTATTATAAATAATTGCTGTTTTTACGCTCCTAGTGGGTTTGATATAAGAGGCAGTTATAAATGGAAGACCTATTCTTTAGAAGGCATTTTATGAAGACCTCATTTCATCAAAAGGGTTGAAAGTTTGCAACTTGTAATACTAGAGGGAAACGGTCATTCTAGTTAGCCAAGTTTCTTACCTAGTGTGTGTAGATATATATGAAACACTGGTACAGAAGATTTTGTTCATAGTTCTTGCATCTCAGTTATACATGTCTCAAAAGCAAACACAGGTGGACTTTTACCTTTGTATATATGGAGCTTCTTTTCTTTCTGAAATTATCAGTGTCTAAAATGTATTAGGAATGGACTAGACTGTGATAATTGAGTATTTTGTTGGTGTTACCAATTAGCTGCATAAAAGACCACATTTTGCCTATAAGGTTTTTTTCTCTTCTTTTTATAAATCTATTTCATAAGATCAAAGGAAAACATTCAGAACTGTCATGCTGTGTCTTCATAGTACTTAACAATAAAGCTTCCACTTCTCAGGGAACCTGCTCTTTGTACCATGAGGGATTTCCCAAATCTACTCTTCAGCAAGGGAAGAAACCTCAGGTTCTTCACTCTTGTGGTAGAACATGGACTTTCTGAAGCACAGGAGAAAATGGCACTTTACTAACTGGCTTTCAGAAAGTTGCTTAGGCAAGACACATTTTGTAATTGATACGATACGAGGAATGGTTATTAAGAGTTGAAATTGCACTCTGTATTGCATGGAGATCACCTCAAAAAATGTGTTGTCTACCATTCTGAAAACCATCACGCTTCAGAGATCAGCTGTGCAATCCAGTGGATGGGGACAGATTTCTGTCTTATGAAGCTCCATATTTTTCAGCAAGGTAAATAAACCTGTAATAAGCTGGCAGACAGACAACTTTCTGGACATGGTACTATACAAGGACTGAGGCAAAAGTGAATTTTTCACTGGATTTCCCATAGACTTTTTTAGTTCATTACTGTTCAGTTCTGGTCCTATATTTTTATGCTATGGAAAAAAGAAATTCCAGCTCCATCCCCAAATTTACTTGGGAAAAGTAGAGAATAAATGAGGCCAGACATGCCACACTGATAGTACCTTTTCAGCACATATCAGCACATTTGGTTCTGGGTATACACTAATTTTCACCCCATTTTCTTCACCTTTCTGAGTCAGCCCTGTGTCCAAAGGCCTGTGTCTCGGGCTTGTGCCTTGGGAGCCTTGTGCAGCTGACAGCATAACTCATCTGGTCAATTCTCCTAAGTCTATCGAGATTTTTAGTCATGCTCTGACCAACAGGGAGAGAAAAGTGGTTCTAACTGGTAGGTGAACAATAAGAGATGTCAGCGCTCTGCAGCATTTCTGACCCCAGAAACAATGCTGATGATACAGGGACGCTTTAGCTGATGTCTTTTTCTTGAAGTACATGCCATGACGTAACAAAGGCAGGCTTTCCTAACTTCATAGACAGAACAGGAATCTCAGTCACATACAGCTGACATATGAATGTACACAGACATATATACACACATCTGTACTGAACAAAGCTAACTAAATGAAAGTCAGATATCCACAAAGTCCCTCTGTAGTTAGGTCACGATACAAGCCCTGTTTTTCACTGTCCTCAGTTGTGTTCTTGCCTGAACTCACTGCCAAAAACCTTTGTCTTGGTTGGAAAGACAGGTGTCTGCTAAGGAAGGCAGAAGCCTCTCTTGGATTGGAAAATGTAAACCTCCTCCCTCTGAATTATTATAATTTTGAAATTAACGGGCTCTCAGGCAAAGATATGAGAATAACAATCCTTTATTAGTATGTACAAATAAAAACAAAAACAAAAACAAAAAAATACAATTCAACAGGAAAATTAAAATGGAATGCAGCAGTACAAAAAACTTGACAGAGTCAGAATACAACCTGACACCCTGTCAGGCAGGGTGTTGGTAGCAGTCTGATTAAATGGTGGCTGCAGTCCTCTTGGAGTGACAGATGTGGTTCTGTTAAAGCAATGATCCTGTAGAAGGGTGTAGTTTTCCTCTGAACGTGCAGTGGTGGACTAGAAGGGTCTGGTTTTCCTCTGGGAATCCAGTGGAAAAAGGCTGACTTTGGTGTGCCAATGTCAGATTTTTATCCAGGTAGGAATGCTTGGCTCCTCCCACTGGGTGGAGCATCTCACAATGGGATGATGTAATTTTATCAGTCATGCAGTGAGCCTTAATGGCCCATTAACAGCAGATATCCCCCGGAGGGAGGATGGGTTGTGGAAGAGATAAAGAAACACTGCCCCACCTGGTTTCATCAGCTGGCCCATTGACAGAAGATCTCACCCCCTCCCAGAGTTATGAGGGATGAGTTATGGAAGAAATAAAGAACACTGCCCCACCTGGTTTTAACATAGGGTAATTGAATACATACTTTTGGTTATATCTTGCATTGCGTCCTAGGACAACATTTTGGCCTGTACCCACTGCAAGGAAGCAAAGGAGGCAGCAGAATGGCTCCTTGCCATTCTTGTAAAGATACAAGAAGATGACCATGGTGACTGAGGAGAAATTGAATTTCAAATACTCGCATGCACCCCATTCACCTCACAGTTAATGACACAATGATTCTGTGAGTCTATGAAGTCTAAGGCTACAGGCCCATTCGGAACTCCACGTTTTATGTACCACTGCACCCACATTGTTCAAATTTCAGCAAGGGTGCAAGGATACATTTCTCCTTTCTATCAGTGATGCTTCCATGTCAGCAAAGTCTTCAAATCAGAATCCTTTCATGAAATCCATTTTTTCTTCTGTTAGAGACCACATTGCACATTACTAGTACAAAGTGTAAAACAGTGCAGTGTAAAACATTAATTTCTATTTTCCAGAAGAACATATTTGATCTTAAAATAAAGTTACATTTCTTTTCTTGAAAATGTCATATAAAATTTGCAGGGTACCTCCCTTTTTTTTTTTTTTTTTTTTTTTAATACCAATCAATTTGCCTCTTTCCAGAAAGCAAACTGGATGCAACTTGAGAATAAACATGCATCCTAAAAGATCCATATTTAATAGTAATGTGTATAATAATCCATACATTTCATAGAGAGAAAGGAACAGGCCTATGATCTTGGCAGGAGTATGACTCAGTCCTAATCCCAACTGAATCTGCTTTGGGCAAATAATTTTATTCTGTATTGCCATACTGCACCAGAGATCTGTTAAATTATTTTCAAGCACCTCTCTCATGGCTTGCAAATTGATCACTCAGATCTTTCCTTGTTTTAAACAAATAAAAGAAAGCCACACAAAAAAAATCAAGAGAATAGGAAAAAAAGAGCATACAATCCATCCCAAAAAGTCCATCTTCAGCATCAAAATACCCTGTCTTGTGACACTGATAGAATTCACAGAAGACAGTGTGGCTTTTCCTTTTTTTTTTAAACAGGAAATTTACGGGAGAAGAACAATTCCCTAAGATTCCCCCATTTCTGAAGAGCTTCTTCCTTGACCCTTACCCTGCTTTCCTCTGGCCGAGAACCTTCTGACTCAAAGGTGTAATGCACATTTCTGTCTCCCTCTTTCCTTTCTTTTTAGCCTTCAAAAATGAATTAATTAAATTTCCCTGAAGTCTGTACAAGACATGGACTCCTTTAGATTCTTTTCACAGAAAATTTATTTGGGGGTTAAAAGAATTTTTTTACTAGAAGACTGAAAAATGGCAAGCCACAGCTGACTGTCCTAGCATCCTTGCAGTTGTATGTACAATCTGCAAAAGAAATTAATGCTGTTCATTCCCTTAGCTGTTTGTTTCAATCTTGTTTTTGTCTGTTGAGTTGTTGCACCTTGCACCTGTAATTTTGGTTATATAATTATTTTCACTAACATCATGGACTATGACTCCATACCTCCATACCAAGAAATTAAATTCTGGCAACTTTAATCTAAGTGTATTTCAGACTTTAGGTATTCTTTTTAAACAACGGACTAAAAATAGATATAGTCACAGTCAGTTTTTGTGGATAACCTATTTATTCTGCTATATGAAGTACATATGTCTTTTCAGTCTTAAGCCTCTTCACAACAATACTATCTACTTTCAAAAACCACTGTGTTTGGCTACCAGTTCTTCCAGATTTAGATAAGTTAGAATCAGATAAGGATATTGGAAGTTGCAGGTAACTAATGTTTGTAGACTGATTCGTCTTTATCCTAGTACTTTGGAGACAAAATTGATTTTCTTTATTGAGTATTATTGAGGGCAACCCTGGTTTCAGTTGGCTTTGTGGAAGGAAGCTGACCCTTCTTAATTCTGAAAAGAAGCAATGAGGTGGTTTTTTTCATTTATGGGAAATTCCCCAAGGAATGGGAGAAAATGTTTGCAAATCATAGAAGTAGACAAAACCCACTGGAATTATTTTATGATTATAATGGGAAACAACCTCTCAGCGACAAATAATGAGTTGAGTGGGAACAGATTGCTGCTCAGTGAAATATTGGAGAAGAAGGTAGAGGAAGGACATGGTGGGGCCACATCTCAAATGCTGTGTCCTCTCACTGCAAGGACATTGAAACGCTAGAGTGTGTCCAGAGAAGGGAAACAGAGCTCGTGAAGGGTCTGGAGCACATTCTGTAAGGAGTGGCTGAGGGAGCATGGGGTGTTAAGCCTGGAGAAAAGAGGCTCGGGGGAGACCTTATCACTCTCTACAACTGCCTGGAAGGAGGGTGTGGTGAAGTGGGGATTGGCTTCTTCTGCCATGTCTCAAGCGAAAGGACAAGAGGAAATGGCCCTCAGATGTGCAGGGGAAGTTCAGATTAGATATCAGAAAAAAAGTTTTCACTGGAAGTGTGATTAGGCTCTGGAATAATTTGCTCAGGGAGGTGGTGGAGTCACTTTCTCTGGAAGTGTTCAGGAGCTGTCTGGATGTGGCACCTGGGGAATATGATTTAGGGGTGACTGTGGTGGTACTGGGCTGACAGTCAGACTAGATGATCGTGAAGGTCTCTTCCAACCTTGATGACTTTGTAATTCTGTGAAAATAATGTTTTCTATATGGATAAGAGATACAAGAAAAATCTGTAAGGTTCAAACTCCTGCTTGGAGTGAAATCAGTATACAAAGAGAAGATATTTAGGTTTTAGCAGAAACCAGATCTGACTGGCTAAAATATCTGAGGAAAACCAGGTTTCAGAAGTAGGTCTGAGGCTTTTTTTTTTTTTTTTTTTTTTTTTTTTTTTTTTTTTTTTTTTTACTATTAGCCTGAGCTGATGGCTGGGACAGACATAGAGACATATCAGAGAAAGAGGAGATTTCAAGTCATTTCAGACTTTTCAGGGATATGCTTTACGAGACACTAAGTATTTGTCACTTATCATCTGGGAACTTTTTTCTTGATCTACTCCTGTATAGTTCCCAGAACAAAGACTCCCTAACCCCACGTGAAGCTTTTGGTCACTATTGCATCATGAACTGCAAAAGGAAATCAGATCCAAGCAAGTCTGATACCAGCAATCACAACTGGATACTTGAGTTTATACTTGGGCTTTGTTTGTCCATCCATGACCTTTTCAGAAGCTCTGAAACAATACAAAATTTGTAAATAATCCATGGGTGTATTTTCTTTCAGTTTCAAGCAGTTAAAACAGCTGTATTTATTTACTTGAAATATCAACAGCATGGAATTTGAAGAAATAAACCTACTGAGAACACTCAAAAAGGAAAAAGGGTCCTTTGAAAGTGATGGTGTGCTTTGCTGTTAATTTTGCACAACGGATCATGGGAATATTTTATTGGATATTCTCTCATTTTCAGAGAAGATCAGAAGTTGGTAATCCAGCTCAAGAGTTTTGAGTCCATGGGGCTTTTAGTTCTCCAATTAGAAACAGAAACCTAGCATTGAATTTACATATACAAGAGCATGAGAAAGAGTCCCTCAGAAGCTAACAAGAAATTAAAAGGCATGGGATTTTGAAATGTATATTGACGCAATTTTTAAGTTAGAGGTTAACTTAACAGAAGAGATACTGTGAAAAATTACTTGATGGTTGTCAGTGAGGGGTCATTGTGAAAATGCAGTAAAATACTGAACACTGTATTACAATTTTCTCCTTTTGTTTATTCACAATCAACAGTTAATATCTTAAGTGAAAGCATGACTGATATTTGTATCAGAAGTCACCAAAGTTTACCTTTGTTTCTAAACAACTTTTATTTAAGTGCTCTAGGATTTGCACCTTTTCTGCCTCAAGTGTTGCCAAATGAATTGGAGAAAATGCCCTTTCAGCCAGACCTGTTACTGTCTAGAAGATGTATCTCTAGTAAAATCCAAAATACAACATATACCTTATTTTTCTGATGTAATTGGAGAAGGTTTTGCTTGCATTTTATTCTGAATGACTGACTTGGTGGAATACAGGTGAGGGTGACACAGGACTGGAGTGAAGCCAATGCTGAGGGGTGCATAGTTTGGTAAGGATGGACTACAAATGAAGAATAGAGATTTGGCAGTCCATAAATCCTGCAGGGATGCAGAGAGTTGACATTTAGCAAAAAGAAAACCTTGAAAGAAGGTCTGAAAGACCTTCTATAACAGCTGGGAGTTTAATTAATTGTCAAGCACTAAATGTTATAAATATTAAAAATAAAATGTGTAGAAATAGAATTTTCTTCTAGCTATATGGACAATAGTATTTTTTAATACATAACCAGAATTTTATTTTTGGCCTTTTTATAGTATAATAATATTTTAAATGGTTATTTTTACTTCTTTTTGCTGTTTTTAAACCCATTTATTTTGGTGTGCAACTGAATTGCATGAGGCTTCATTGTCTGAAGTGATCTTTTAAAACAAGGATCCTTTCAGAGAAAATAGTGTCTCCATTTTGTTCTTTCCCAGAGCAAGATAACATTTGGTTATGTCCTACTGATATAGAATGAAGATAGGAAGGCACTGCTCTTAGAATTATTAAAACTGATAACTGCAGCTGGTTTAGCTCCCTCTATTTTGTATTTGTTTTGCTCCCTTTCTCTGACAATGTAAGAATTTATTTGGTGTAGTCTTCCTTGCTGCCTGCCCTCAGCTCTTCCTATAAACAAAACCATATTCTTTCTGTGTTGCTGTGCTTAAGTGTTGCCAGTGATTTTTTTTTTTAAGGTGTTGTGGAACAATTTACGATTTGATGAAACTTTGAAGACAGATACAAAGTTGGTTCACCCCTAATGAAAAAAAGTTACACAATTAAAATATAAATACAAGGAGCTTTGAAGGATAAGGAGGTTTGAAGGAAAAGGTGAGAAAATACCTAGTATATAAATAATGTATATTTTGGACCATGTAACATTACAGGAGGCTTACTGAAACTTTTTCTTTTGTTTTATATTCAAAGATTTTAGTACCATTTCCACAGATTTACTCCAGATAAATGACTTTATAATTTGGTTTTGAGAAGGATAGCAAAGAATGAATTAGCTTCAAAATGCCTTTCATTTTCCCTGTTATCCTAGCCCAGACTGGATATATAATCAGGATTAGGAGAGAGAGAGGACTTAACCTTGAACATTTACAGCAGAAGGAGAATGGTAACAAAAGTATAAATTATTATTAAATGCTCTCTGGGGATATCAGGCAGAACTTGTTACAGAGAGGTTCTGCACCTGTAGCAGATGATCCATGCAACAAATGCAAAACAGTTTCCATGCAAGCTCATTCCTAGTCAAACCAAGAATTCACAAGATCCATAAATCATAGGTTCTGGATCTCTGCCACTTGTTAGAAATGCAAAAATTATGCAAAAAGAGAAGCACATAAAGCACTTTCTGATACAGAAAGTCTATTTCAGAGTGGTGTTGTATCTACTTATTACCACAAATGTATGTTATCATGATATTTAAGTTACAAATGTTACATAGCCAAGTATTGAAATGAATATTATAATATTAATATTGAAATGAATTCCTGAAATGACAAGCTTTTTCCATAAAGAAAAATAACTCCTGCCTCAAATGTCTGAATACCAAAATCTGGATCAAAAGCAAGTTTATTCTGCGACCTTTCAGTATTGCTAAATAGGAAAGGAAAATATTATTTCCAAAATGGAGGGACATTTTCTAAAGGCATCTTGAAAAGTCAACACATACCATATGCCAAATTGTCAATTTTGCATGATGAAAACTTTTAAATAAATGTTTAGAATTTTCTTCAAAAAACAAAAGACAGGATCACATCATAATCTAGAGGCAGAACTGAATGAACATGCTACACAAACAAAGATCCTGCACTTAAGAGCTTTTACCATTTTATGAAAATAGTGATGCAACAAGGCAATTAGAGTGATCAAGAAGGTGAAATCATGATAGATTTCCAGCAACTGTCTTAACTGCAAGCTTTAAGCATATATTTGAAGTAAACAAAACAGCATGTATTTAAAATGATTTTGTCACTTTCTTGGCCATTGGTATACTAAAAAACTAATTCTCCTCTTCTTAGAAGGCTTTCTGGTTGAAATCTTCTCCGTACACAGGTAATAGAGAAGTATTTCTTTCTTAAAACCTTAAAGTAGTCACAAATAAGGCTTTACAGACTACATGAGACTCGGTAAGAAATTAAGACTGTAAAGGCTTTTATGGTTCCTAATGATTATTTCATGCTGGGGCTTTACAAGTTTGACAGTAATAAACCATTCCTTACACGATCACGTATTTGTCTATACATATGGAATTTACAAACACATATACATAACTGACTAACATTAGAGACAGTTACAGGCCAAACAACCTGTTAAATAATGAGAAAGATAACTGAATAACCAGAACCAAAGCTCTGCACTGACAAGAAGATTAATCTTAGGCTAATAACTTGTGAATTAAGTGCTTTCTGTTCAGTTCAAAAATTACTCTGCCATGGGCTTGAATCAAGTAATAAACTGGAAGCAACAGCTTTAATTCTCTTGGCCTCAGTGATCTGCAGTAACTTCCTTAGCCACGAGGATTCCAAGTATATAGTTATTAATATTAATGTTTAAAACTTTAAAGCTGCGAGATGTGCAGAGTTATAGTAACAACAACCATGAAAGCACCTAGGACTAGCATAACTGTTACCCTGAAAGTTCTCAGGGCTGTGTTTGCTTACTCCAACATGTAAGTTCCAGCCATCATGGCAGAGCAGGCAGGAGACAGGCAGTACCACACACACCATAAACTGCTGTGCAGGGGATGCAACAGCAACGAACCCTTGAGCAGAGTCACCCACCCACACCTTGGGCACTATTACTAACAGTGTAGCCAGCACCTACAAGAGGGAAGTGACCCTTCCCCTCTGTCTGGTACTTAGGACCTTATTTGGGTTGCCATGTCCAGTTTAGGTTTCTCATTATGGAAGCTCATTGTCATTCTGAAGTGAGTCTATGAAAAGGTGACCAAGATGGCCAGGAAGCTGGAGAACATGATGTGTAAAGAGCGGCTGAGTGCTCATTCTGCACATCTTAGAGTAGAAAAAGTTAAGAAAAAAGTTTGTGCCTGAATAAAACTACTTAATGGCACGATTCCAAGAAGATGGAGTCCAGACTTCTCTCAGAGATGGATGGTTTTGGCTGATCCTGTGTTTCCCAAGTTGGAACACGGGGAGTTTTGAGTACTTATCAGCAGTTTGTTTATCACAAGATAAACATTCCAACAAGTAGCCCAGAGAAGTTATGGAAACACTGTGTTGTCCTTGGAAGTGCTCCCCTGCGCATTGCCCTGAACAACCTGACATTAAATGTAATGTCTTGGAGTGAGGGCTTGGCCTAGATGTCTGGACATCTCTTTCAAGTACAATTTTGTAACTACAAATTACAGTTCTGTGATTCTACTGGTGAACTGATTCTGATTCTAATAGCATGAACACTACAAGGATTAACAGAGTTAAAAAGCAAAATAAATATCATTCCCCTTTCTGGCATTTCCACGGGTGACCCTTTGAATACTCAGCAAAGTCCTGTCACATGCCTAGCATAGATATTTTTCCCTTCTATTCCTATACAAGCCTTGTGCTTTCTGTGTAACTGTTGTTCCTGTCTCCTGGTTCAACTTCGAGAGTTCTGTATCTGTCAGTGAGTTCAGAATCCAGATAATATGCCTAAAGTCAGAATTCTGCTCAGAACTTTGCACTTGGAAAATGCTGCCAGTGCTCCATAACCTTCCCTCCAGCAGATAGGAGCATCCTTCATTGTAAGCTGTGTGTTGTGGTGCCTCCGTAATGACCATCTTCCCTTGGTCTAAGGTACACCTCAAGATACAGGAACACTTTGGTCCGAAGTGCCTGGATTGTAAGAGCAAACTTAATTTAGCAACAGGCATTGAGGAAAAAAAGAAAACCATTTTCTTTCTCCTATTGTGGAAAGTCTTCTGTATTTGTAATGGTGTTAGGCCTTCTCCTCCTCCACAGCATCTGATTTTAGGGGAATACTGACAGATAACATCCTATAGTAGGTCTATGAACACATCTATCTTCCAAACCAGCTTTTGCTGGTGGTGACTTGTGTATCAGCCCTGTGAGGTCCCACAGGTTGGTTCACTATCCCTGACATACAGAGTGTCCTCTTCCATGTGGCAGTACCTGTCTCTGTTTAATGGCAGGAAACCATCTCTGCCAGGTGTGCGACCTCAGAAGCTGAGTAATTACGGAACCACAGAACGGATCAGGAAGCGACCACGGCGGGTCATCTGGTCCAACCTCTCTGTTCAAGCAAGGTCACCCTACAGCCCATGGCACAGCACTGCGTCCAGACGGTTCTTAAGTATCTCCATCAAGGGAGCCTCCACAGCCTTTCTGGGCAATCGCACAGGAAAGAAGTTCTTCCTCATGTCCAGGCGGAACTTCCTGTGCATCAGCTCCTATAGCCTACAGCCTGCCAGGCCGGAGCAGAGCCCGGCTCCCTGCCGCCCGTTCGGGCGCTGTTTGCCCGCAGACAGCCATGTCACAGCCCGGCGTC